>NEWO01000184.1:1791277-1810176 GCA_003013225.1 Phalaenopsis aphrodite
TATGAAACTTAATTTTTTGATTTCTCTTTTATCATGGATAATTTACAAAAAATAAATTATATTTATAATAAAAACTTGATTTTTAGCCTATTTTAAATATTTAAAATAATTAAAAATTCATAAAAAATACAAAAATAATAAAACTCATGAAAATGTTCTAAATTGCTTCCTAATCACTTAGGAACAATTAGAATATTTTTCCTGATTTTATAAAAAAGGTTATTGAATTTCAAAGCTTAAAAATAATTTTTAAAGGCTAAAAATGAGTTTTCACTAAAATAATTCCAATAAATCAAAGCTAAATCAGAAAAATATGAAATTTGCTCCTTTGGGTCCCCAAACCTTATAGAGATTTTTCAAAGACATAAAACTTAATTTTCACCATTTAAAATATTTAATTTTTATGAAATTACCCATAATTTAAAATAATTCAGGTAAATCACAGAGAATTCAAAAAATCATGAAATTGGGTCCAAAGGCTTCTCTAATCTAGGCCTACCTCCAGTAAAAATTTTAAAGGATTAGAATTTACTTTGTTCAAGTTAGGAATTTTCTTTGAAAAATCCTATTTTTGCATGAAAATAATTAAATAAAATAAATAAAATTCTGAAAAATCACATTTTCTCCTTTGATGTCATGATTGACCCATGAATAAGGTAGGATAAAAATTTCAAAGTCATTTGAATGGAATTTGACAAATTATGAAGTGTTAGAGCCTTAAGGGCAAATGTGTAATTTTGGAAATTTAGCCTTAATTAATATTTAGGCTTAAGTTAAGGAGGGAAATGGGTAACCTCTGATCTTAAGCAATTCATTTGATGTTTGGAACACAAGGACTTAATTGGTAGAAACCAATCTCACCTTCTCAATTAAGTTAATAAATTTCTAAATTATTAAAATTTGGAAGTTTACTAAAATTAAATGATCATTGACTTATGGGTATGACTTTTGAAGTTAATAATTAATCAATTTAATACCCCTATTTTTATTTTCAAATAAAAATTCAAATCATGAATCATGACCACTTAATGCTTAACCTTTTCAAAACTAATTAAGACACTCACCTTGGTCTTAAGGGCTTAGTGGTGACTTAGGCTAAATCCAAATTAAAAAAAAGAGGATTAGAGAAATAAAAATAACATAATCAAACATCCTTGAAACACTACTAAGCCTAATAAAAAAATTGGCGAAGTGTTCAGGTTACACCAACTTGCCCTTTAAGGAAATTCACTCACATAATTTTCAAATTAAATGATAAATGATAATTACCCTTTTTTTAGGGATAATTAAGACATCAATGTTCAATGAGCATTAGAAATAATCACAGGATGAACCATTAAGCAACCTAATAAGTTTAAATGGACTCGAGGCTTTTCACTAGTTGGTGAGAGGGAGGCATGGACCTGCTTCCTCCTCCTAACTTGTTGGATACCTGAGAGGTCTATTAAACTTAACATACTTAGCTCAATGGAATCATCCTTAATTAAACTTTTAAGGACTCACCAAAATACAACATAGAGTTAGGAAATCCACTAGAAATTTACTTTTCCTACTTTTTATAAATGCCCTCACATGCATTTTTAAGTTTCAGGTGGTGGAACGAGAAGACTTGCCATGTATGCTTTTATAGTTTATAGTACCGTCTTTCTTATGCCCTTTCCTTACACACTTCTCTTTATGCTTATGTTGTCTCTTTTTATACTTGCATTTACTCACCTATATGAAAACAGCATAAACTTGCATGTTAACCAAAACCAAGGCCCAAAACCAAAACTAAAATCAATCATGATAAAATCCACCCCCACAACATTCGAAATATAAAACAACACAAAATTGAATCACAAAAATCACACCAAACTATAATTGCAACTAAATTAAGACGTCTCTATCGGATGATCAAGAATCCCTCGGAGGAGGTAACCTACGGTTGCTAACGAGGCTTCCCATGGTTCAAATGAAATTATGGAACTCAGTAAGCTGGATTTGGTAAGTTCATTTGGACTAAGTAAATCGAATAGAAAATAGTGGTGTCGGAACGAGGGAACCGTAGGATCCTAACCGGTGTCACTCTAATCAACTTTAATATGCCCTCATAAAATTTATTGAAAACCAACCATAGGGCCACTTGATTTGACATTATAACTTCACACTAGAAAACTCAAACTCGTCGCGGTGAGGAGCTTGGAGCTAGCATGGTGGGCAGCACGCCCATCTTCAACAGCAAAACTCGTCTTCCTCAGCTAAACCAATCCTCCTTTTTTAGAATTAAATAACAAAGCCATAGAACTTCGAGGTTGCTTGTTTATGCAACGTAAATCCTTACTTTATCTTTAGGCCTTTGTATAGCCCCGCTATACAATATAAGTCCTAACTCGTCTTAGGATTCTGAGGTTGTCGTTTGTCACAACCTAAACCCTCATATCTTCCAGGCTATTTGTGTGATCGTTTCACACGAATATAAGTCCTAACTAATAAAATTGGCAGGATGAAACACTTAAATTTTTCTCATCTAAATTTAAACCAAACATTAGGATAGCTTGGGAAGTCACCGAGGTTCGCCTTTGGATCCATGACATCCCCTAGTTCTTCCCCCTTTGGATTCTACAATAAAATGTTCCAAATTTGAACCAATCCCCTTTCACACCTCTACGTCCGATCTCATTGAAGAGTCCTACCCTTTGAAATTCCTTGAAGATAATATTTTCTAATTTTTATCAAGAGTCCTCTTAACTGACTTTGGTCATTTAAGATGTAACTAACTATAGGGGCTTGCCCATATAGGAAGCATGTCCGAACCCACATTAATATAAACCTTATTTAATCCTTTATATTAAATAGGGGAACTTGTCGGCAAATACAAAGGTTTCGTAGACCAAACAGACGTCGTGTATTTCTTAGTTTATTTGATCAAGCCTCATCCTGAAGTCTTGTGTTTATCCCTCAGGATAGATACGAGGTTTGAGGTAAAGCTCTCTTTGATTTAAACTATGAAAATTATGGAATTAGTTTGATTTCACACTTCAACGTCCTTCCGAAGCGGGCGACGGGATTTTGATTCCTGTGACCGACAGCTTCTTACGCGCAACTCCCCACAAACCCCTAAAATAACGCTGACAACTTCTGGTGACTCCGCTGGGGATATTTTCTCCATACAAATCAATAAATATTATTTTCATACATCGGTAATGTGTTCATGTCCCTCTTGGACCAAATTACCCTTCTTCTTGGGAAATTACAACTAACTCCTTGGACTTCAGGATTAGCTGTTCGACCATCTTTGAATAGAGGGGTTCAGAAGGCCATTAAGGACTCTTTGAATTTCCCTACCTGAGCATTTTCCGCCACTAAATAGGTCTCGCACTGGGTCCTAAAATACTTCACATCCCCCTTCCAATTTTGATTTGCTATTATGCAAATTAAACCAAACCGTGTTATGTTGCCTGCAATTTAAAATTTTCTTACATTAATTAAATTTAAATTAAATAAGATTTTAAATACCTGTAAATTAAGACCCGCCTTGTCCACAGATCATCGTCTACTTTCAGTGCTTGCTCTAAAAAGTACAAGGTTTTTAGCCATATTGCTAGCCCTAAAACTTTTTTGTTTTAAAGCCCGCTACAATGGCCTACCCGACGCTGACCTTTTCCTGCAACTTGCGAACAAACCGCAACGCCCGTAACGTCGCTCCCACCATCAAATTTGGGCCTGAATTTGAAGATCTCGAGGACATCCTCAGGAAAGCCCCGTTTGTAATGAAGATCACTACTCTAGAAATACAAGAACTGTCTGCAGAATTCAGTTAGAATAGCCTTTAAGACATCCCTTTCTGCAAAATGGCTAAAGCTACTGCCGTTGCGACACCCGTCAAACCTGCTATCCCCACTGCTGCTAAGGTGAAGAAAGTGATGATTTTCAAAGATCCGACTGAGGGATTAACTTTCCCACCACTCGTGTTTGAATATGGGTCAAGCTCAAAGACTGTACCACTGACCCGAACTCAAATGAAGAACCGTAATAGAAAAGTTTGGAGAGCCATCAAAGCCCAGGCTCCTGAGAAGACACCCATTGATGAGGAGCCTCATCAAGATGAAGAAGTGTTACAAGAAATTTGTCCACTCCTGCGAGGAAGTAGATTCCATCCTCTAGCGGATACCAAGGGATATGAGAGTTTCCGAAGGATCGCTGCCACACTACCGTCATTTCACTGACATGGTGAGGAGAGAAAGAAGTTCACTCCTATCACCCAAGTTAGTACATATTTCAGGAGGCTTGCTATCAAAGAAGGATGTTTGGTTAGCGAGTTACTTAAATGAGTGGAAGATGAAATTTCCTCTCACATGAAGAAGGAAATTTTGAAGGGCTTCAAATCTGTCAGACAATCCCGTAAGAAAACTGGAGCACCGCCTACTCGCATTCTCGTTTGGCTCAACTTATGGAACATAGTTGATACCACAGTGATTACTACTGATCATACTACCACTAGGACCACAGATCGTTGACCGGTTAAGTCAAGACTGGGTACGAAGATCTTACCCGTCATTCCTGCAATCCAAGAGATAAAGACAAAGTGATTATCTGACACTGCAGCAGGTCTACACCACGGCGAGCATACCTTCCCTCGACATACCGATGTTTCTACTAAGACGCCCGGTCCTGAGACATCGTCATTGAAAAAGAAGAGGGTATGGGTACCCAAGGTCACTACACCGATACAGTTTCGTGAGCCTACAGGACAGGAAGTAAAACTAGTGCCTGAAATATCTAACATCGTCGCGAAAATAGCCAGCGAGATGGAGGAACAAGTAGAGGATATCCACCAAGGTCCTCCAGATCATAAAGCAATCAAAGAATCAATAATTGAAGAGAAAGTTGAGAAACTCATGATTGAGATTTCTGAGTTGGCTCGAGAGCACGGAGTTTCCTTCAATAGTGACAATGAAGATTTTGATTACAATTATTACCTAAATGAGGATTTCATGGATGTTCATGTGATCAAAATCAGAGCTTCCACATCTGTGCACAAGGCTCAGCCTCACACCAAAGAGAACGGCGTAGATGAGCTGCGTAGGGTTATCCTCCTAAGGGATGAGGAAGTCAGTCTACTAGAGAAATAAATAAAAGAAATGACTGCAGCTATGACCGCCATGACCACCATTCAGGGGCAATCACAAGCACCGAGATTGGCTTCTCCAGAAATTAATCAGCCAGAATTTATACACATCACGGATGAAAGAAGAGAGGCTACTTCAGTAAACAAAGGTGAACAACCAAATAAAGATTCTCCATCAAGTTCCATGCCAGAAAAGGAATTCAAGCAAATGGTTGAACAAGTACGGGACGACTTATCCCAATCCAAGGGCGATACATTAATTTTAAAGGGTTGACCTTACCCAGAGGAGTTTGATGCCGTGAATTTCCCCAAGGGTTTTGTGGCACCAAACTTCAAGATATTTGATGGGACTGGAAATCCCAGACAACGCATAGCACATTTCTTAGCCAGTTGTGGAAACATGAGGAATAATGAAGCTCTACTCTGCCAGCAATTCGTCAGCAGCTTGTCAGAAATTGCTTTTGACTGGTATGCTGACTTGCCCAATGGGTCAGTTAAACCATTTTCTGAGTTGGAACAGTTATTTGTGAAAAGATTTGTCGGGGTGCAACAACATGTGTTTATTGGAGAGCTCGTGATAGAGAAGCAAAAGCCCAACGAAATTTTGGTAGACTATATTTTGAGGTGGAGAAACCTTAGCATGAAATGTGAACCTTAGCTACAGGAACATCAAGCGATTGAGATTCTACTCAAGAGCATTCATGGGGCAGTAGCTTTCATGCTTAAGGGACTCACCATCAAATCCTTAGAGAAGCTACTCAGTAAAGCCAGTTGTCTTTAAGAAGAAATGAAGCACATGGAGCCACATGAAAAGGCTAAGGTGACCAGAGTGTTTGAAAAGAAATCAAGAGTAGTCGCGACTGTTGACAAAGGAAAGCAGCCGATAAAGATATATGCAGAAGAACATTGCCAGTCTTCGTCACAGTATTCTCAGAAACAGAGCAGTCAATCCAACCAACTACCGCCTCAAGAGGGATCGCCTCAAATAGTGGGTAAAAGAGTATTCTTGTTAGAGCGATAGAAAGTTGTGCATTCTTTCAAGGGCGAAGCCATACCTAAAATATTCAAAACTTTAATGAAGAAGCTAGAATGCAAACTACCAGATCCAAAGAAGCCCGAAGAGGTGGATAAGTAGAATGAACAAAATTATTGCCCGTACCATCGGTTGCTCGAGCACGCTATAGATAAGTGTTTTGTCCTTAAGGACTGACTCGAGAAGAACCTCAAGGAAGAGAATATTAAAATCCTGGAAGAATATTTAAAAGAACCTGAAAAAGGTTCCATAAACATGATTTCGGTCAAGCCAATCTCCCCAATTGATCTTTATGCTGGAATAGATGGATGGAGTACAACTTGGGATGAACTCAAGAGGGTCCTTAATCAAATACAACATTCATCAAAACAAGCTTCTACAAATACCAAAGAAGAATGGAATGAGGTCTGGAGAAGATCGTCCAAGAAGATACTGAACAAGATACAGTCTGCATCAAAACAAGCCTCCATTCAGAGTCTACAACATACCAAGCATGAGATGAAAGTTTCATCAGGAGATTAGTCATCATCATGGATAAAGAACAAGAAGAAGAAAAGTGTTACTACCAAGATTGATAGCACAGGGGGGTAGGATAGGGGCTACCTCTACTAAATTGGTTATCTCGGATTTGGGGAAGAAAATCCTCGAACCCTTGACTTTGTATGATTATTTTTTTGTCCCTCCGGGGTCTTATGAATATAATGATTGTGATTTTGGCTACATTTTGGCTGTTTCTGGTGATAACGTAACTGATTATGACCGATCTAGCTACAATCTTAATTCCCAAAATGATCCTCAAATCGTACTCGAACCTTATGAACTCGTTGTCCAGTCCAAAGAAAACATCAATGATACCGCTTACGATAGCACTGATAATGAATAGCTAGTTCTCGAGCATCATGGTACACCACTTGCCATCAACTTAGATCTTTCCGACGAAGAGGAAAAGGCATTGGAAGATTCAACAATGATTTCTCAAGGAGAAGAAATCATAGAAGTTAACTTAAGGAGCGAAGAATTGTTACCACCAAGAATAGCTCCAACAGATAAAGGAAAACAGATAATGAATCGAGAAGAGATACCTTTACCTCCACCAATGGAAGAACCACAAGATCAACATAAAATTGGAAGATCATACAAAGTAGACTACAATGTGCTAGCTCATCTTAGGAAGTTTCCTGCCTGACTAAGCATCTACGACGCTCTGATCCTGTCAAAGGAGATGAGAGAATCTCTGGTTATAAATTTGCTTGAACCAGAAATTTGCTTAGCTCTGTTGGCCAGCACATCCTTAGATCAAGTTTGCTCATTGAGACAACAGTCAGGGGCAACCTTCACAGATGAAGACTTGTTGATCGGTACCGCCAACCACAACAGTCTGCTCTACATCTCCGTCAACAATAGCAGATTTGTGTTATCTAGAGTTTTAGTGGATCCTGGAGCATCTCTTAACTTGATGAGCCTACAAAAATTGACCTATTTAGATATTAAAGCTCAAGAGCTTACGGCCGATAAAATGATGTTAAGAGGATTCAATCAAAAGGTAGAAAGAGCTCATAGATCAACTACATTACTTACGAAGGTTCGAGAACTTGTGAAAACCACTTAATTTCATATCATCAACGCCGATACCTCCTTTAACACTCTATTGGGTTGACCATGAATTTATGAGCACTATATGGTTCCATCATCTCTACACCAATGCATCAAATACTGCAAAGATGGTAAAAAAAATTGCAAGACTATCTTCTCGTGTGAGATTTTTACAAATAAAAATGAAGATTCAGAGGAATCACAAAAAGAAGGCCATTCAACTCCGCTTTAGGAATCTTCCACCACTCTTTTACAAAGAGATTGTGAAAGGCCTTTTAGTTTGCGCACCCGAGGTCGAGGCCGGGGACGTGGACGAGGAAGGATAAATTTAATTATTGAACGGACTAGGCCGACCATCAACATGGGTGATGAAGACAGTTCTGAAGATGAAATAATGATGTCGAAGCAGAAAAAACCTCAGTACGAGATATCCTTAGAAGATATAGAGAAGAATGAATATGAAAAAATGTATAATCGAATAAACCACTATGTGAATGTTATGACCCTTATTCCTATCCTCCCTCAAAAAGTTGAGAGTTTAGAGGTCAAGGAAGTCTGTAGTGTTGGTTCAAAGCTGATCAAATTTTATCGTGCTTCTACCTCTACTGAGCTTCAAAAACATATAAATTTGGATGTTGATTCTAATGAATTAATGGAATTACCTTTTTATTACTTCTCGCATTGTGTTCAAAAGTTAATTCAACAAAGACACTTACCAAAACAAATGCCAAAAGATAAATTTCAACTTTTTGAAGAACTATGGAATGCTAAAAGTCAAACTCCCAATTCAAGAAAAGGTCTCAGATTTGGTACAGTCGGACCAATCGATGATTCTGAATTTTGCATGGTTGTTATTGGTGAGTCAGAAGAAGATTGTCTTGATGTAGAAGATGACTCTATTGATCAACCAATAGAAGATGCTCCCCAAGAATTTAAGGAGGAAATTAAATTTACAATCGATGAATTGAAAGAGATTAACCTCGGAACTGCAGAATGACCCCGACCTACATTTATAAGTTCTCTACTTAATGACAAAAAATCTGCATAATTGATCAAACTATTAACAGAATTCAAACATTGCTTCGCATGGAGCTATGATGAAATGTCAGGATTGTCAGCAGAGGTTGTTGTCCATAAACTTGGGGTGGACAAGAATATAACCCCAATAAAACAAGCTCCCAGGAGAATGCGCATTGAAATAGAACAATAAGTAATTGCCGAAGTGAAGAAGTTGATAAACGCCAACTTTGTTAAAGAGGAGCAGTACCGCACGTGATTAGCCAACATTGTACCTATTAAGAAGAAAAACAGAGAGATCCATGTTTTTGTTGATTTCAGATATTTGAACAAGGCATGTCCGAAAGACGAGTTTCCACTACCCATACCAGAGATGATGGTGGATATCGCTTCAACACATGAAATTTTCTCCTTCATGGATGGATCATCGGGATACAACCAAATCAAGATAGCTCTTGAGGATGCAGCACTTACATCCTTCAGAACACCGATTGGAATTTTCTGCTACACAGTGATGTCGTTCGGCCTAAAGAATGCTGGAGCAACATATCAACGTGCAATGACAAAGATTTTTTACGACCTTATTCTCAACCAAGTAGATTGCTACGTGGATGATTTGGCCATCAAAAGTAAACTAAAAATAGACCATTTGTATGATTTGAGGATCATGTTTGAACAGTTACGACGATTTGACCTTTAAATGAATCCCTTAAAGTGCACCTTTGGCGTACCTCTGAGAAATTTCGAGGATTCATTGTCTCTCACCGAGGAATCAAGATCAACCCGTAAAAGATTAAAGCTATATTGGAAATGCCTCATCCTAAAACCTTGAAATAGCTACGTTCCTTCCAAGGGAAGTTGGCATATATGAGACGCTTTATTTCTAATCTTCACGTAGGTGTCAGCTTTTCTCGGCATTAATTAAAAAGGAAAGCCAAATTTATTTGGGAAGAGAAAAGTCAACGGGCCTTTGAGGACGTTGAAAAATATTTAATGACACCTTTTGTTTTGGTAGCCCCTATCCTAGGGAAACCGTTGATACTTTATACCACATCTTTATATGACTCTTTCAGAGCCCTCTTAGCCCAAGTCAATTATGAGGGTAAAGAAAGTGCACTCTACTGCTTGAGTGTCGCCTAATACCGACAGAGATAAGGTATCCACTTATTGAGAAGCATTGTCTAACGTTGATTTTCGCCTCTAAAAAGTTTAGACATTACATGTTTTCTCATAAGATTACCCTAATCTCAAAAGTTAATCCATTACAATATCTGATGACCCGACCAACACTCTTCGGACGTTTGGCAAGATGGTCAACGATCTTATTGAAATTTGATATAACTTTTGTTCCCCTTCGTGCTATCAAGGGATAGATACTAGCAGATTTTCTCAGTGCACACCCACTGCCAGCTGGGTCCCCTTTCAACGACGAGTTACCAGATAAGAAAATACTACAAATGGGATTTTCTAGTACGCAGCGCTGGGAAATGTACTTCGATGGTGCTTCGTCAGCCAGGAAAGACAAAGGATCAGGCATAATTATACTAGGCAAAGCATGGATTGGTTTAATCTTTATTACGCTAGATAAGGGTATGTTGGGGTTCACATGCCACCTAACAGAGCCGTGCACCAACAATGAAGCAGAATACGAAGCTTTAATCACCATATTGGAATTGGCAATCTCATAGGATATAATAAATATTGCCATCTACGATGACTCTCAACTTGTCATTCAGTAGGTTGCTGGACAATACAGAATTATGAAACCAAGATTAGCAGAGTACCATCGGTTCACGATGAAGCTCTTAGAGCAGATTCCTAATGTGACTTTCTACCGGATTCCTCAAAGAAATAATGCTCATGCCTACACTCTACAAAAACTTGCTAAGGATATTGCGTGTCCCCCGGAGGATTCCATCGATGTTACGGTGCAGGAAGACGAGTCTTCTCTCAAAACGACTTCGAAACTCTACATAAGCTTAGAAAAGAAGAAACGATAAATATAGTTCTACACATCAACAAAGATTCGCACAAGTCATTAATAGACTATTTGCATACTGGAAAGTTGCCAGAAGATAAGCCTGAGGCACACCACATCATAAGGAGGGCTATGTCTTACTCCCTGGTAGGAAATGTTCTCTACAGAAGAACGTTCGACCAAATGTGGCTACGGTGTTTGAGCAGATCCGAAGCATAGAATATTGTTAAAGAAGTACATGTCAGATTGTGCGGTGCTCACCAGTTAGGGCCAAAAATCAAAATGAAGATCAAGAGACTCGAGTATTATTGGCCAGCAATGATGTCCGATTGCAGAAGATGTCGTCAATGCCAAGTGCATGGGGTGGTCTTGCACTAGCCTTTGAATGTGCTACACCTAACTGTTGCCTCGTGGCCATTCAAGTGTTGGGTCACGGACATAATAGGTCTGACGGACCCTCCATCTTCCCGAGGAAACATGTTTATACTTGCTGCTAATGATTACTTCTCCAAATGAGCTGAGGCAATACTGTTACGTGAGGTTACAACACAACACGTCCTTCAATTTTTCGAAAGCCAAATCGTCTACCGTTTCAGAGTACTGCGAAGAATAATCTCTGTCAATGGGATAGTTTTCAGAAGTACAAAGATCAACAATTTTGTCAGAAGACATGCGATAGATTGGAGATAGTCGACAATTTACTATCTCAGAGGAAAGTGTCTAGCTGAAGCTTTCAACAAGACACTGGTACAAATTTTGAAGAAAACACTGGATGAAAACAAAAGAGATTGGCACAACAAACTATTAGAAGCCTTGTGGGCCTACCGGACGACTTTTAGGAATCCCACTTAGTGTACGCCCTATGCGCTCGTTTATGGGGCGAGGTCATGCAACCGCTAGAAATCCAGACACCATCTCTCAAAGTCACCGTTGTCAACCAATTCACAATGGAAGAAAGTGAAAAACTCAGGCTTAAAGAACTAGTGAGTCTCAAGATAAAATGACTAGAAGGCCAACAACATTTGGAGCTCTACCAGGCGAAGATGGTACAAGCCTATGACAAATTGGTCCGCCCAAGGACATTCAAAGTTGGTGACCTCGTGCTTGTGCTCAAAAGACATATTCTTGCATACCACGAGATAGGTAGAAAATCCAAGGCAACTTGGGAGGGACCATTTGTCGTTTAGAAGGTCTATACAGGAGGAGCCTACAAGTTAGTGGACTTCCTAGGAAAAAGACCCATGTTACCGATAAATGGACGATACCTGAAAACCTAGTACACAACCTGATGTTGCTCAATGCCACTTACCTCTGATTTCCTTGAAACTTTGATTATTTTAGGGTTATCTATGTGGCCAAATGTCTATGACCGGGTCCAAATTTTGTAATTAACTTTATTATAATGAAAATTTTGAACTTCACACATTCACTTTTCTGCTTTTAAATTTAAATACCCTACTAAATTAAACGAAACTCACACATGAAACGAGTAATACTCTTAACAAAAACAAATTAAAATTTACTTTAAAAAATACTTTGTTTTGTTCTTTTTCACGCTAAGCTTAAGCCCACTAACGTTTTTCCTGTCGTCTGCAGAAAAATGTCAGGACAGAGACTGATCTTTGCCTTCCAAGATGGCTGGAACCTCGCACTGAATGAGGAGATGGCACCGCAAGGAGGTGTCATAGATTTCAACATGGATTTCAACCAAGTTGATATGGACTACGAGGGTCCTCTAATGGACGTATTCAGTAGTAAAGAAAAGGAGGGAATGCCTTCACTGTTAAGGGTAACCACTCAAGACAATGTGTCACGCAAGGGTAAAAACATGATAGTGGAATGAGATCCGATGGAGGGGCCCAACCACTGCCCTCCATGGTAGCTACTTCAGCAAGGGACCTGATAGCCATCTGTAATGAACGATTACCGAATACTCCGCTCTGCAGGACGCAGTGCAGAAATTCCAGCTGAAAGAAGCTGAGAGCCTTTCTGCGACAGGAACACAAACGCCAGAGAGATGTGAACAATTTTCTTACCCCTATTCCTGAGGGACATATTTATGACCTAGATCTGAGATAAACTTCTGCCATCCTACCCACTATGGATGAAGAGTCATGATTTGTGACAGAATTAGATGTGTTCCCAGTTTCAGATATCTTATGCAAGGGTTTCCCAACATGCAACGTTGAGGTACCAGCCGGGACATCAGTCACAGAAGCATTTGTAGAATTCCTGGATTGCAATGTAATGAATTTACAGCACTTCAGTACATTGGAAGAATACACTTCAAGAACTAACAAGTTTCAGACTCCGGACTTCACGATAGATGAACTATATGTCCCACTGGGGATGGATCAGCATGTACCATGGAGGCCAGGGTCGTACATCCCACTAGATACTGAATCTCATGTTCCAGATCGACTAGTACCAGTTTAGGTTCCCACCGATACTCGTAGGAAGGAATGCCCACGACAGCTGCCAACCCCTGGTAAGGTAGAATATTACAAGAGAAGTAGAGTAAATAGAAGAGAATTCGAGTTCTATGAAGAAGTTCAGAGAAAGTTCATCAATATACTGGAAGGCCTGGAGCTATATACCATAGTTTTTTCTGAAAGTGATGAGAAAAATATTATGGACTGCATCTTTGATTTAAGAGACAGAGGTTGAGCGGGCCTTCTCATGGAAAGAACATATTCTGAGTCAAGGAAATGGATGAGGAAAAAGGGAAGAATCACCATCCAATGTGGCTGTTGCTACAACTTCACGAACGACAGACAGGGGAATCCACCTGGGATCCTTAGATACGACCAACTGGATCCATCACCACCAATTATAAAATGGATGATCAAGAGAATGGTCAAGTGAAATATTCTACCTGCTACTTGCATTCCCAACAGTTGCATCATTAACATTTATGAAGAGAGTGATTGCATTCTCCCGCACATTGACTATCATGATTTTGTGAGGCATTTTTGCACAGTCTCATTCATGAGTAAAAGCAATATTCTATTTGGGAAATAAATCGATATCGTCGGCCCTAGTGAATAAAGGGGTTTTGTGGAGATTCCTCTTCCAGTCTGTTCAGTACTGGTTCTCAAGGGCAACGGTGCAGACGTTGCCAAACATTACATTCCAGGAGTGCGACACCGTAGGGTGTCTGTGTCTTTCCGCAGGATGGATGAAAGTAAAATACCATATGGATTCCAGCATGACCCATAATTGGAGGAGTTATTTCCGTAGGAGCTGTGAGAAGGTTGTACCTCTAGGTATATGCGAAATGAACTCTTATCGTGGAGCATGACTTAGAAGGTCTGCTTGATTAGGAGCTCAACATTCCTGGTACAAATGGTTCACTTTCTTTTTTTTAACAGCATGACATGTATCTGATATATTCAGTCTATGATGTATTCACAACATGAGATGATTCTCAATGTATTTTGACATGGATTACATAATGTGCCTTTTGAGGCGTTAGCCTATGTCTGATTTATGACATCTCTTTTGAAGCAAATTATTGGAAATTTCTCTCAAATTATACCTTTTTTTTAGTTGCCTTTTTGTGCAATGGATGAAAGTCACAAACCCTGCGATGGTTTAGAATTTCAATGAACAAAGAATGAAACAACAAATCTTCAATAATAAATAATAAATAATTGAAAAATAATCACAAATGAGTAAATAAAAAGACAAATTTCTTTTGAAAATCAACCAATTAAAATAAAAAATTTAAGAACATATTGTGAAAAACTTAAACGTGATAAAAACAACAAGAAAATAAAACAAACCTATTGAGTAGATTCTTCCGTTTTCGGAATTTCCTACTCTTCAAACGCGTAGAACAACCATCCTTATCTATACTAACTCTCTGCACATCCCCACAGAATTTCACATTCTGAAGAAAACTCACAAAGCTTTACAGATTTCCTTCAACAGGATCAACCTATTTCGTATGATAAATTTCTGTAAATTAAACACTGCAAACTCTTTTTTGAGAATTGACCTACATTTCAATTCTCAGTTCCGAATGAGTCCTACATTTCTGATTCGTTACATTCATGGTCGGTCGTTACATTTTGACACTCTCTTTTGAGAATTGATATACATTTCAATTCTAATTTTCATATTTTTGATTCATTACATTCGAGGTCGGTACTTACACTCCAACGCTCTCTTTTGAGAATTGATATCCATTTCAATTCTCATTTTCACATTTATGATTCATTACATTCGAGGTCGGACCTTATATTCCGACACTCTCTTTTGACAGTTGAGCTACATTTCAATTCTCATTTCCGAATCATTCCTACATTTCTGATTCATAACATTCAAGGTCGGTCCTTACATTTTGACACTCTCTTTTTAGAATTAATATACATTTCAATTCTCATTTTCATATTTCTGATTCATTACATTCGAGGTTGGTCCTTCCACTCCGACGCACTCTTTTGAGAATTGATATCCATTTCAATTCTCATTTTCACATTTTTGATTCATTACATTTGAGGTCGGTTCTTACATTCTGACACTCTCATTTGAGAATTGACCTACATTTCAATTCTCATCTCCGAATCAGTCCTACATTTCTAAATTATTACATTTAAGGTCGGTCCTTACATTCTGCCACCCTCCTTTGAGAATTGACCTACATTTCAATGCTTATTTCCGAATTAGTCCTACATTTTTGATTCATTACATTTGAGGTCAGTCCTTACATTCTGACACGCTCTTTTGAGAATTGATATAAATTTCAATTCTCATTTTCATATTTCTAATTCATTACATTCGATGTCGGTCCTTACACTCGGACGCACTCTTTTGAGAATTGATATCCATTTCAA
Source organism: Phalaenopsis aphrodite (assembly GCA_003013225.1). NCBI lineage: Eukaryota > Viridiplantae > Streptophyta > Magnoliopsida > Asparagales > Orchidaceae > Phalaenopsis > Phalaenopsis aphrodite. The sequence goes on from NEWO01000184.1 coordinate 1,806,847, forward strand.
TTCTCATTTTCACATTTCTGATTCATTACATTCGAGGTCGGTTCTTATATTCCGACACTCTCTTTTGAGAATTGACCAAAATTTCAATTCTCATTTCTGAATCAGTCCTACATTTCGGATTCATTACATTTGAGGTCGGTCCTTACATTCCGGCGCTTTATTTTGAGAATTGACCTACATTTCATGTCTAATTTCTGAATCAGTCCTACATTTCTGATTCATTACATTCAAGGTCAGTCCTTACATTCCGACACTCTCTTTTGAGAATTTANGACACTCTCTTTTGAGAATTTATATGCACTTCAATTCTCATTTTCACATTTTTTATTCAATACATTCGAGGTTGGCCCTTACATTCTGACACCCTTCTTTGAGAATTGACCTACATATCAATTCTCATTTTCGAATCAGTCCTACATTTCTGATTCATTACATTCGAGGTCAGCCCTACATTTCAATTCTCATTTTTATATTTCTGATTCATTAGATTCGAGTTCGATCCTTACATTCTGACACCCTCGTTTAAGAATTGACCTACATTTCAATTATCATTTCCGAATCAGTTATATATTTCTGATTCATTACATTCGAGGTCGGTCCATACATTCCAACACTCTCTTTTGAGAATTGACATACATTTCAATTTGCATTTTCATGATTCTGATTCATTACATTCGAAGTCAATCCTTACATTCTGACACCCTCTTTCGAGAATTGATATGCATTTCAATTCTCATTTTCACATTTATGATTCATTACATTCGAGGTCGGTCCTTTCATTCTGACACTCTCTTTTGAGAATTGACCTACATTTCAATTCTCATTTCCGTCGGTCCTTACATTCCGACACTCTCTTTTGAGAATTGACATACATTTTAATTCTCATTCCTACATTTTTTATTTATGACATTCGAGGTCGGTCCTTACATTCCAACACCCTTCTTTGAGAATTAACCTACATTTCAATTCTCATTTCTGAATCAGTTCTATATTTATGATTCATTACATTCGAGGCCGGTCCATACAGTCCGACTCTCTCTTTTGAGTATTTTCATACATTTCAATTCCCAGTCCTACATTTCTAATTCATTACATTCAAGATCAGTTCTTACATTCTGACTCTCTCTCTTTTTTGAGATTGATACCTAAATTTCAATTCTCACATCTTCGAATCAGTACCTAAATTCTGATTCTCAACTTTTGGGGTCGGTACCTAAACTTTGACGCTTCTTGTCTTTTTAAAATTGATATCTAAATTTCAATTCCCACCTCAGAGTCAGCACTTGTATATTGGTTTCCATCCTCTATAACATTCTAAAATTTAATAACTCAAAGTCCACTCTCCAATCCCCAGCGAGAGTCCCCACTTATTGACTTGATTAAAAACTCACCTGCTAATTCCCCAGCAAAAAAAAATCACACACACAACTTGACACATACTTCTGGGTTTATTGACCTAGGAGTTTGTATTAGTTTTTATTGATCTCGTCGGTCAACGCCAATACGCGCGGTGTGCTTGCCCATCACACCACACCTATTGGGGGGTCCATTTGTTGACCTCACTTTTTGTTGAGGTTTAGTTTTTCCTCTTTACTAGCCTAAGGTCTAGCCATAGGACATTTTTACTGACTATTCTTAGAAAATTAGACATGGAACACTCACCATTAGAAATTCTACCTTCTTCTCTACTCAACCTGAAGTTCCACATGTTGGTCTCAACATCTAAATACTTAGTAGGTGGGGTCACTATGGGGGAAACTCAACACGAGTCACCCTTAGGACTGCTGGACTTTAGGGTTAACCCTGGCTGTTTGTCTGGAGCTGAGGCACTCACTACACTTATCTACGCCCACAATCACTCACAACCCTAAACTCAAATTTCTAGCCTAGGTCGCTTGATCTTTTTGGATACTCATGTTGATGGTCCCCTAAACCTACTAGCCCTAGGACTATGGTATAGCTAAAACCACTACATAGAGGATACAAAATGGGGTTTCCATTAGTTCATGTCTTATTGATGGTAATTGGCACTCCAACTCTACTAAGATAGCCAACCTACCCTTTTGCCCCTGAGCACCCCAAATTACCTAAACACCCTTGAAAACCTAAACTTTGCCAAAATTCTTAAGTTTACCATAATACTCAAATTTGATCAAAATTCATTTCATACCTTTTGAAAACCTCCAAATTATCCAAAATTACCCAAAATCTCCAAAGATAGCCAAATTACCAAAATACCACTCCATAGCCCAAAATCCCAAAAATTCCCAGAAAATCTCAATAAATCCAAAATATTCCCAATTTCATTCTTCTCAACTACTACATGACACAATTTGACCAATTTAAACATCTTTAACAAAGGAGATCGAGCCGGACAACGCTTTGAGACATAAATCGAGGGTCGAGTCAACAGCAACATGGAAGGCAGCGTCCAACCACAGCGCGCCACAAATGCCTTCGGAGCTGCCTAGTATCTAGTCAGCACACGCAGTTTAAATAGATAAATAGGGCTTTTTCTTATTTATTTAAATATCCCTAACTTAGAAAAATCATAACTTTGTGTAGAAAAATTGCAAGAATAAATAAAAACACCCTCTTGCTCAGTGAACAAAGAAGAATAAAGTGGAATAAGTTTTAAGTCCATTTAATGCATAAAATCTATTTAATTAATTAAACATTGTTTGGGGTCATTTGATTCTCCATGCATATTGATACATCACCTTGACTTGAAATTTTATCGTGTTGTAGCCTTTGTCAAGGGAAACATCCTCTGATTTTTCTAAAGTTAGAGGGGGTTCCTATATAGAGATCCATATTTTTCAAGATCTTTCATATTATTTCCTTAAAATAATCATGAAAATTAACATATTGATTAAAAAAATTCTAAGAAAATTTTTGAAGGTCCACCATGACCAAAGAGGCTTTTGGAAATAATTTCATGAGTCAAGTCATTTAAAATGCACTTTAATTTTATAAACACTAATTCACTAAAATAATTAATTTTAGAAAATATAAACATTTAAATGACTTGATTTTTGATCTCCGCTGTGATTTATGATCCAGAGAACTCACTATAATATTTTGAGTTCATTTGATAACTTGAGTTGATTTTTAAAGATAAATACCAATTTTGACACTTAAATTATTTTAAAAAATCAAAATGTAACTCAAAAAATTATGAAACTTAGTTTTTTGAGTTCTTTATAATTAGGGATATTTTATAAAAATAAAATAATATTTAGAATAAAAACTTGATTTTTAGCCTATTTTAAATATTTAAAATAATTAAAAATTCATAAAAAACACAAAAATAATAAAATTCATGAAAAT
>NEWO01000184.1:1821684-1838554 GCA_003013225.1 Phalaenopsis aphrodite
TATATATATATATATATATTGAATTTTCTATAACTCTTCATTTACTTTTAACTTGATTTTGTAAGAATTAGTAAACTTTATTTCATCATAAACTACTTTTAATATTCTTTGCAGTTTTAACTAAAAGTTTTTTAAAGTTAAATTTATGAGTTTTACTTCCTTTCATTTTCTTGTGGGATCGATAATGAGGTTTTTTAGGAAAACTCTATATTACTTGAAATGATACGTATACTTGCGTAGTATCCCTAGTGAGAAAACTAGTAATCTAAATTTTATAAAATTATTATTTTTCTCACTAACCGCTAAATATAAAATGGGTCAAGCTTTTAGCGTTGTTGCCGGGGAAAATTAAAAGGAATTAAATGAAATTTAAAAGGAACTTTCTTTCCAAAACTTTTTGACTTAGAAACTTTATTGGAACCGTAAAATTACTAAAAATTATATATAAAAATATTTCAAATTTAAAAAATTATAAGAAAAAAAATTGCAAAAAAATCGAAAAAATATGAAACTTTTTATTTAGATATTTTAAGTATTTTATTTTCTGGATTTTTTCATTTTTGCATGCGAAGATCGGGATATGAACGATTAATACCACACGATTTTGAATTAGAATGAACTATAAGAAGAATTCAAAAGCAAAAACAACTTCACAATTTTCAAGAAATGACAAACAGATCACAAAATAACACTGAGATTTTAACTACTGAAAATGTACATCAAAATTTACAAAGACTTTTAAGGGATTATGTAAACCCTACAACAGATAAAATTCATTTAAGTATTAAATCTCCTGCTATAGTGACTAACCAATTTGAACTTAAACCTGCAATAATAGAAATGGTGGAAAACAATTAGTTTGGGGGAACACCATCTGAGGATCCAAATTTACATCTTACAATTTTTCTAGAACTGTGTTACATTCAAATATGATGGCACATCAAATGAAGCTGTTAGACATGAACTTTTTTCCTTTTCCCTTAAGAGATAAAGCTACGATGTGGTTAAATTTGTCAGCACCTAGATCTATTAGAATATTTGGCACAAAAATTCCTGACTAAACACTTTTGTCCTTTAAAAACTGCTAAGCTTAGAAATGATATTACATCTTTTACTCACTATGAAGGGGAGTAAATTTATGAAGCTTAGGAATGATTTAAGGAAATCCATAGAAAGTGTCCACATCATGCTTTAACTGACTCATTAATTATTCAAATATTTTATAATGGGTTAATAGGATCCCTTAGATCTATACTTGATGTTGCTGCTAGAGGATCTTTAATCTCAAAATAATTTGATGAAGCTGTTGACCTCAATTTTGGTTGAGGTCTGGTTTCCCTCTTTAGTAGTCTAAGATCTAGCCATAGGACTTTTCTGTGAACTATTCTTAGAGGATTACAAAGAGAACCCTCACCATTACAAACTCTAAACTCTTCTTTGTTCACTTAAAGTTCCACATATTCACCCTAACCTCTAGCACTTAGTAGGTGGGGTCAATATGGAGAAACTCAAGGGGAGTCCCCATAGGATTGCTTCACCTTGGCTAGTCTCACACTTGCACATTACACTTTCACTCACAACCCTAAACCCAAAATTGCTTAACTTTGATCCCTTAACTTTTTGAGAGACTCATGTTGATAGTCCCTTAGGCCACTACCCCTGGACTAGGGTTTAGCTAAGATCAGTACATGGAGGACCCAAATTGGGGAATTCTATTGGTCCATGACTCAAGTAGGGTGGATGGCACCTCAATCCTATTAAAATACCCAACTTAGCCTTTTACCTCCAAATCTACCCAATTTACCAAAATATTCTTGAGACCTCAAAATTAACCAAAATTCCTAAAATCACCCAAAATACACAAATTCTTTAAAAAATCATTTCAAACCATTTGAAACCACCCAAATTTCACAAAACACTCCAAAATTTTCAAAATTACCAAAATATCCCTCATTTAGCCAAAATCACAAAAATACCTTTGGTGACCAAAACTTCCCCAAAAGCATTAAAATCTTTTCAAATGTCCCCAAAACCAATTTGACCAATTTTGACCAAAAGCACCAATTTTTCTTTAAAGGCCCAATTACCGTAATTCACCTAGAATGTCCACCAATTTGATCCCAATCTCCTCTAATTTCAATCCTAAACTCAAATTCATCATATCCAAGCTTGATTGAAACCAAATCCAAGCTTAATTTAACCCAATTTTAAGCGCAATTTTAATCTCAATCCCAAAATCCCCAATTTGACCCTAAGCCAAAACTTCACCAAGTTAAACCCCCAAGCCTATCCAATTTCCCCATTTTTTAATCCTAAACTCTTTACAACAATAATCCACATCAAATTGAACCTTCAATTGGCCTTGATCAAGCATCAATTTCACTCAAATTTGACTTGGACCCCAAATTTTGCCCCAAACTAGCCATGTCTCCAAATGTCATCAAATTGAATGTCATAACCCCAAATTTCCACTCAATTTCTATCCAAAACATTGCATGATAATCACCCACACCAAATTGAACCATCTATTGGGCCATGACTCAACTCTAGCCCAACCCAAACCCAGTCTAATCCAACTTCTACAAAACTGACCAAATGTCCAAATCCTTCCAATTGAAATTCCAAATCAATTCAGAATCACTATAAGCCTTTTCTAAACTCTTTGTGAAAATAATCTACACCATCTTGATCTATAAATTGAGCCCAATGTCATGGCTAGCCCAACCTAAGACCAACTTCAATCCAAAATGCCCAAATTTGGACCCATGCAACAAAGTTCACCAAACTTAGACAAATTAATAAAACCAAAGCCACTACAACCACCATTTGGACTCTAGTGACAAGGCTAGACCCACTCAGCCCACCCTACATGAGCTATAGCCCAATGGTCCCTTAATTTCAAGGATCTCATCCCATTTTTAGCCTAAACCAAAATATCGTTTCCATCTTCACTTGCCATTAAGGTTTAACCATCATTAGACATCCCCTGGCCTCCCTGAGCTTATAAGTGACTTAACCCTGACCAACCACCACCTCATCCATCGGAAACAGCTAGGCCAAGAGAGCCCTAAGTGACCAAAACTCAAAATTGAATTTCCTTGAGTTGGCTATACCCCACTGGTCATTGGAGCTCTTCTTCTCTCCACCTCAGAAAGCCCTTGCAGCCATTGCCAAGCCCTGAGCTCCAACCCTTCCATGGCTATTTAAACTCACCTACACCATAGCCAAAGTGGGAGATAGAAAAAAAAACCCTTCCAGTCCTCTTTGCAACCTAGAGATGCTCATCCCAACCAATCTCCAGCCCTAATTCCCTCTTCTTGAGTTCAAATTTTGAGCTCAAAATCTGGCCAATTCCAGCCACATTCTCCATAACTCCACAGTCTACCAAACTTAAATTTATTGTGCACACACCATCCCCAGCATGAGAGGAGTTGATCCCCCACAAAAAGCTTTATCACAAAGAGCCTCTAGACTAGATTTAGACAAACACCTAAAAACGACCTTGATCAAAATCATACCTAAATAATTCACCACAGAACAAGAGCGCATCTGAAGGTTATTTAAACTCATTCAAAGCTTCTCCATCCATCTGATTGAGGTCTCACCTCTCAGATAAAGATATTGAACTCTCCCCTCAAACCGAGCTAAATTTGATTCTCCATACATATATACTGTATTTCACGCTCCATCAAATGTATAGATAGGTTTGTCTTGAGTAGTTGAAGGTGTAGGAACAAACCCAAAGTGATTTGGTTGAGTATAGCTTGAGATCTTAAGGTTTTAGTGTGGATGGCTCTCGGGTTAGAGAGATTGGGGATGATGAACGAATGTCATCCATTTCTGCATTTATTCATTAGATAGTTGTGATGGAGCTGGACAAGCAGATGGTACGTGAATAGCGAGACGTGTGGTAGCTGAGTCAGAAGGCGATGTCAAATATTGGAGTGCCACGTTGTCTTTCGGAGCTGCCTATGATCCAGTCAGCGTCGCGTGGATAAGTAGAAAATTAGGCATTCTCTAAATTAAATAAATACCAGATCTTTAAAAATTCATAACTTTGAATAAAAAAATAAAAATAAAAAGTACCCTCTTGCTTAGTAAATAAAGGAGAATAATGTGGACTAAAAATAAAATTTATTTGTTGAGTCATTAATTTTTAATTAGTTAAATAGTCTTTGTGTTATTTTAATTTATTTTTGTTGAATATTGTTCTCCATGACTTGAAATTTTAAGGGTTTCTTCCTGATGATAGGGCAGATGTTCTCTGATTTTTCCAAAGTCAGATATCATCTTTGTGCTTGTAACCCTAATTTTCACGTTTGAGTGGCTATTCCAGCTTGACTTATTTATATAAATTGAAATATCACTTGAAATATTATGGGGTTAACTGTCGTAGGTTCACTGTGATAAGATGAGCACAAGAAAAATCTTGTGATGATTTGAATAATTTTGAACAATTCTATAGTTAATTAAATGCTTATGTATTGTATTAACTTATTTAAATTAACTATTAATTAAAAATTAATAAAATCAATTCCACATTGTATAGGAAATTATTTTGACTCACTGTAAAAATTTGAAAATTATTTGATTAAGTTTAAGTACTAAAGTTGATTTTAAAAGAAAAGTTATATTTTTTGTAAACAAATAATTATATTAAATTTAATACACATAGGATAATTATGAAAAGTAGTTTTTTGAGTTCCTTGTGATGAGGAGCAATTAGAAAAATAATATTTTTTTTAGAAATTACTTCATTTTTAAACTATATTTCAAATTAAAAAAATTAAAAAATTCACAAATACAAAATGTTTCAAAATGTTTCTAATTGTTTTCTGATCACTTGGAACTCATTAAAATATTTTTATATTTTTTCTATGTTAAAAGTAAATTTCTAAAGGCCTAAAATGTATTTTCCTTATTTTCTCATTAAAATTATTATATAAATTAAAAATCACAAAAAATATTAAATTTGTTTCTTTGAGTTCTCTGAACTCAAGGGGATTTAATAAAAATACAAAAAATAAATTTTGTAATTAAAACATATTTTCTATTTAATTAAGTCATTAAAATTGGATAAATAATTATAATAATTAAAATATGATTTGAAAAATCATGAAATTTTGTATATGTGTTCCTCTAATGTAGGTGAACCTCTAATAATTATTCCATGAGCAAAAACTTTATTTTGATTAGTTAAATAAATTAATATTGAAAATCCTATTTTCTAAGCTAAAGTAATTATTTAAATTAAATTAAATTTTGAAAAACTACATTATCTCCTTTGATATTTTAATTGACCCAGGGATAGGGTACTCTAAAATTTTTAAAGTCATTTGAATTATACTTAATAAGTTATGAAGAGAAGCACTCGAAGGGCGTAATTTTAGAATTTTGTGCCTTAATCAAAATTTAGGATTAATTAGAGGGAGAAATGGGTCATTTTGATTATAATGAACACCTTTTGGATGATTGAAACATAATGGTTTAAATGGTAGAAACCAAATTGCCACATTTTTTTAAAAGATTATGATGTGGAAGTCAATCAAAATCAAATGATTTTAAAGTGATGGGCTTAACCTAGGACGTTGATAATTTACTTATTTTAAGCCCACAGTTGTTGATAATGTGATCCTTCAATAAGAATACTTATAACATAAACCTTAGACTTTAGGATTGTTATTTCGTCGAGGAGCTTGGAGCTAACTCTGTGGGTAGCAATCTGCAAGAACAAGAGGATCTACAACAACACGAGGATCAACAACAACATATCTCTTCCTTAAATTTAAACAACAAGCCATAAGATTTTGTGGTTGTACACCTAGTGCAACATAAATCCTCAACTTATCTTTAGCCTTTTGCACAGCCATGTTGTGCAATTTAAGCACTAACTCACTTTAGGCCCTGAGGTCGTTGTTCGATTCGACGTAAATCCTCCTATCTTCTAGGTTATTTGTGCGATCATATCACACAAGTGTAAGCCCTGATTAATAAAACTGGTAGGATGAAACATTTAAATAATTCCTTTTCTCAAAACTGCATCAAATTTATAGGATAGCTTGGAATGTCATTGTGGTTTTCCTCAGGATCCATGACATCCCCTAATTCTTCTTTCATTTGATTTCCTAATAATGTTCCAAATTTGAGCCCTTGCCATTTGACACTCCTCAGTATGATCTCTGTAAAGTCTTATCCTTTGAAATTCTTGAAGACAATATTCTCTGATTTTTTTCAGAGTTTTCTTAGGTGACATCAATTATCTAAGATGTAATTAACTATAAGGGCTTGCCCTTATAGGAATTTTCTAAGAACCCAGCTTAATATAAACCCTATTTAATATTTTATATTAAATAGGGGAACTTGTCGGTTAATATGAAAAAATGGTTTCGCAAAGTAAAACGGATGTAAAGAATTCTTTAGTTTATTTAATCGAGCACCACCTGCAAGTAAAGTATCTTTCCTTTAAGATAGTAATATTGCTTGTGGTTTTGCTCGATCATTTAAACCATTGTAGATATGAGATCAGAGTGGTCTTGTATTTTCAAAATTTAAAATACTTTTTCTAAATTATATAAATAACTTAAAGTAAACATCTTTTAAAACTCGGCTTCGGGATATCTTATCCGGTGACTGATGCACCAAAATTTATTTATTTTTAGACCTATATTTTATACTCATTTTTGGTTATATTGCAATTTAAAGGAAGAAATGTTGATGTTTTTTAGCACTTGGAGCAAAAAAGAAGCAAAAATTATGGAAATTGGAGTCAAAATAACATTTTGGAGAGAAATATACAACACCGACTGCGCCAGCATACACACTGACGAAACCAGCATGGATGCCGATGATGCTATTTGGCAAAGAGCACAAATTTAATTTGGGTCGTCGGCGCTATCGTAGGCGTCGACAGCGCTGAAGTCAGTGTGGGGTGAAAATCTAGAAAATTTGATGAATTTGGACACTTTTTGAAGAGTTATTTGATACACCTATTGGAAAATCGACATTATGCTCTATTTAGAGCATAAATTGATCAGGAAAAGGAGCCCACTAGTGTATCATTGAGTTTTCTTTAGTGTTTCATTTTGTGTATTGTGTAGTGTGGTGAGTCTAAGTATGATTTCTCTTAAGAGTTATTGGAGAGGAAGAGAAGTGAGAGATTTCTTTCTTTTTACATCTTCGAAGAGAGAATTAAGAGTCTTGTAAAGAGAGAAAGAGTCCAAGAGGAGCTACAAGGGATTTGCTTTAAGAAAGAGTTAAAGATAAGTGATGTTTGTTTATTAATGTTGTATAAACTTTCTTTTATTTATGAAATTCATATTTTGATGTATTGTTCTCATGAGGTCTGAGTAGTTTTCTTTCTCTTTCTCTCTACTCTGAGATATGGTGAAATGAAGAGATAATTTAGATGTGCCAATTTTAAAATATAAAATTAATTATGATGATCTTTTCACTCTGTTCATAACTTACTTTTTGATTTGACTAATTAAAATGTTAACATCTATGGTGAAACATACTATCTGGGAAATGGAGTATGAGTTACACAACAAAGTGAGAATTACATTCGATTCCATGAAGGAGTGTTTCTTTCATGGAATTGGGTGCAAATAAATAGGGAAATATATATATTATTGGGCGATGAGTTGGAGATTCTAAGGTGACTGACTAAAATCCCCAATTTTTTCTTAGTGTTTAAGAAATAAAGCGAGAGTTATGCTTCGGAGGAAGGGAAGTAGGAGCTTTGGAGTGAGAGCCAGTATCCTCCCAGCCTAACCATGGATTTAGAGGCTAAACCTAAGATTAGCCAACGATTCTCTATAACACTTGAGTGAGGGTAGAGAATTAAAATTTCTCCTATTTGGTACAAAAAAAATTAAAACCATTCATCTCTCTTATTTAACCAAAAACTCATTGCAGTGGGAAAGAAGCTTTCTCATATTTGATAATTTCATCATAAGAATATAGTTTGGTAGTTATTTCTTAGCTTTGTATATAGTTTCACTAGTAGTTGGTAATTTAGTTTTGTTAGCATCTTAAATATTTGAAATTTAGTGTAGTTGATTTTCTTTATTATTGTGAATTTTCTCATTTAAATTTCCATTACGAATTTACACCTTCCTCGTAGGATCGACATTTGGGGTTTATTTAGAAAGTTCTGTATTACTTAATAACGATACATATACTTGTATAGAATCCTAACATAAATTGCTTCAATTTCTTATTCATAAACAACGAATCAAGTTTTTGGCGTCATTGCAAAGTGGAGTCAACTTTATTAATTTTACACATCTATAATTTTGGGATCAAGTTTTGGGCGTCATTGTCGGGGAAGGTAACGGTAAATTAAATAGATACGATAAATTTGGTAAATTAGGAAATTTAGTGATAAAGTGAATAAAATATAATAGAAAAAAATTAAAAATGATATAATAAAGTAAATCATATATTTTTTTTTTGAAATCTAATAGTACTTTTAATTTTTTTTCTAGTTATATTTGTTTAGGCATAGTATTGGATATGAATGTTTAGTACCTTACAATTTAGAATTAGAACATACTATTAGAAAAGTTTAAAAACAACAAAAAAATTAGAAATTTGAACAAAATAGTGAATAATTTAGATAATCAAATAAATGAAAATTGACAAAAACCTTCAAAAGATATTGCTAATTTTACAGTAGATGAACTTCACTTGACTATTCAAAATGCTGATGTTGTTGCTAATTCATTTGAGCTTAAGCCTACTATTATCCAAATGATACAAAATAATCTATTTGGAGGAACACCTACTGAAGATTCTAACCTACATCTTGTTAGTTTTCTTGAAATATGTGCTACTTTTAAAAATGATGGTGTGTCTAATGATGCTGTCAGGCTTACACATTTTCCTTTTTCATTAATGGACAAAGCTAAAGCTTGGTTAAATTCATTAGCACATGGATCTATCAGAACTTCGGGAGAACTATCACAAAAGATTGTCACTAAATACTTTCCACCCTCAAAAACTGCTACGCTTAGAAACAATATTACATTTCTTTGTCAGTTCGAAAGGGAATCGATACATGAAGCTTAGGGAAGATTTAAAGATCTCCTTAGGAGATGTCCACACCATGCTTTACTAGATTGGTTAAAAATTCAAGATTCTTACACTGGATTAGTAGGATGACTTAGATCTATTATGGGTGTTGCTGCAGGTGGACCATTAATGTCTAAACCTTTTGATGAAGCATATTCTTTAATAGAGGAGATGACTGCTAATAATTTTCAATGACGTTCTGAACAGGTAAATTCAAAAAGAGTAGCAAGTATTCTTGATTTTGATGAAATGTCTATTTTGGCAACTCAGATTGATGCTATATAAAAAATGATTGATCAAATTGGAGTGAACCGTTCTCAAATACCACTAGTATTAGAGGAAAATTCACTAGGACATGTAATTGATACTAAATCATCTTATAAAACTATGAGTACTATAAATAATATAAATAATAAGCCTTATTCTAATTATTATAATACTGGATGGAAAAATCAGCCTAATATTAGTTTGAGTAATTATAACAATTTGGTGTCCCCTCAGAAAATTCAAATAACCAAGGGAATCCTAACTATTGACCTTATTATCCTCCTAGATTTAACAATAACTCACAAGTTAAGGAGAAGAAGTTTACTATAGATGAAGTGATTTTGAACATGGGAAATCAAATACAAAATTGAGGAGCTATAAGTAGGAATATTGAAAATCAATTAGAACATAATGCTATTGCACTTAGTAACGAACCTTCAAGAATTCTTCCTAGCACTGTTGAAGTTAATCCAAAAGATCAGAATAAGGAGCAAATTAAGCCTATTCAATTACAAAGTGAAAAAGAAGTGGAGACAATAATCTAAAGAGAAACTAAAGTTAAGAAGGAGAAGGTGGAAATTGAAAATGATAACGATGAAAATAAACAGATAAAAATTTCGTTAGGAAAACCGCCACCTCCGTTTTCTCAAAGATTGAAGAAGAAGAGTAAAGAAAAACAATTTACCAAATTTTTGGAAATCCTTAAAAAGTTAACAATAAATATTCTTTTCATTGAGGCTTTGGAACAAATGTCAAGTTATGTGAAATTTATGAAGTACATACTAAATAAGAAGAGTTGCTGATCACGAGAGCGTTGCACTCGGTGAAGAGCATAGCACAACTATTCAGAAAGAGCTTTCTCAAAAGTTAAAAGATCATGGGAGTTTTACTATACCTTATGTTATTATTGAATTTTTTTTTGGAAAAGCCTTATGTGATCTTGGAGCTAGTATTAATCTTATGCCTCGATCAATTTTTAAACATTTAGATTTAGGAGAGATTTCCCCTACTACTGTAACTCTTCAGTTAACTGATCGATCAATAACTTATCTTGAAGGAGTTATAGAAGATGTAGTAGTGAAAGTAGATAAATTTATCTTTCCTGTAGACTTTATTATATTAGGTATAGAGGAAGATAAAGAGATTCCTATTATTTTTGGGAGACCATTCCTTACAACAGGGAGAGCTATAATAGAAGTGCAAAAAGGAGAATTAATAATGAGAGTCAATAATCAAGAAGCAACATTTAATATAACAAACGCTATGAAATATCCTGCGATAGAAAAAGACAATGAAAGTTTTAGAGTGGAAGTTGTTGATTATCAAAGTAATGAGCGATTTAATGGAATTTTTTGAAGAAAAATTAAGGCAAGAAGAGAATTAGGAGAATGGGAATGAATTAAAAAACAAGAATTTAGATTATGTTCAAGACAAATTTGAAATTTTGGACCTTTCAAAAACTGATAATAAAAATCTTATTCCTTCATATGTTAAACCACCTGAACATGAACTGAAAGTATTAACTGTCCATTTAAAATATATGTTATTAGTAGATTCATCTACATTGTCTGTTATTATATCTTCTGATTTAATTGAATTTCAAGAGCAAAAAATAGTAGAAACGTTGAAAAGATAAGAAAAGGCATTTAGATGGACTTTAGAATATATTAAGGAATCAGTCCTTCAATTTGTATGCACAGAATTCTAATTGATGAACAATATGAACCTAAAGTTGATACTCAGAGAAGATTAAACCCTATAATGAAAGATGTTGTTAAAAAGGAAATCATAAAATGGTTAAATGTTGGATTTATATAATGTATTTCAGACATTGCTTTAGTAAGTCTGATCCACTATCTTCCAAAGAAAGGAGGAGTGAGAGTTGAAGTAAATGAGAAAAATGAATTAATTCTAATAACACAAGTTAGTGGATGGCAAATTTTTATAAACTATAGAAAATTAAATGTAGACACCATGAAAGATCATTTTCCTTTACCATTTATAGACCAAAGGTTGGATAGATTGGCTGGGCAAAAATATTAATGTTTTCTAGATAGATATATTGGGTATCATCAAATTATTATTGCTCTTCAAGATCAAATAAAAACAACGTTTACAAGCCCTTATGGAATATTTGTTTTTCATAGAATGCTTTTTGTACTATGTAACGCACCTGCGACATTTCAATAATGTATGATGTCAATTTTTTGTAATTTAGTTGAACGTTGAATGGACATATTTATGGATGATTTTTCTGTATTTGGAACTTCATTTGAATTATGCTTTAATAATTTAGAAAAAATTTTGGAATTATGTGAAAAAATCAACATAGTACTAAGTTGGGGAAAATGTCAATTTATGATTGCAGGAGTGATCCCGGTGAAATATAGTTGTATAAAATTTATAAAGTTGACTTCGTTTTACAACGGTGCTAAAAACTTAATGTGGTATTTTAGTAATAATAACATTAAACACTTAAGGCTAGGATTATGTGCAAGTATATGCATCGTTATCAAGTAATATAAGACTTTTTGTTTAAGTCCCAAATATCGATCCAACGAGGGAGATTTAAATTTCAAATGATAAATCAACTAGGAAATTCACAGAAATCAATCGAAATTAGTGTCACTAATTTTTAATGTGTAAGATACTAACAAAACTAAATTATTAACTACTAGCAAAACTTAAATATCAAGTTTAAAAAATAACAGTAACTATTAAACTTTATTTATGTGATGAAGCTTTCTTATATGAAAATGCATCTTTCCCACTACAATGAGCTTTTTAGTGAAATGAGATGAGAAAAATGGTTTAAATTTATATTGTGTAAAATATAAGCAATTTTAATTCTCTACCCTGATTTAGTGTTATAAAAAAATCATTGGCTAATCTTAGGTTTAGTCCCTAAATCCGTGGCTAGGCTAGGACGATGCTGACTCCCACTCCAAAGCTCCCACTTTCTATCCCCGGAAGGCTAACTCTCGCTTTAGTTTTTAAACACTAAGTTCAAATTTGGGATTTTTAGTCTGTCAACTTAGAGATCTCTAATTCTACAGCCAACAAAGTATATTTCCATATTTATTTCAACTTAATTCCATGAATGAAATACTCTTTCATGGACTTAAATGTGATTCTCATCTTTTGAAGAAACCATACTTCATTTCCTAGATCATATTTTTCACAACATATTTTAACAATTCAATTGGCCAGATCGAAAATTAAATTAAGAGCGGAGTTGAAAAACTATCATAATTTATTTTAAATTTTAATATTGGCACATCCAAATTATCTCTTCATCTCACCATTTCTTAGAGTATGGAAAAAGATAAAGGAAACTATTCAGACTTCATGAGAAAGATACATCAAAACACAAATTTCATATATAAAAGAAATTTCATACAACAATTTCTCAAACCACCTGACAGAGTCGTGCACCAACAATGAAGTAAAATATGAAGCTTTAATCACCGAATTGGAATTGACAATCTCAATGGATATAACAAGCATTGCCATCTATGGTGACTCTCAACTTGTCATCCAGCAGGTTGCCGGACAATAAAAAATTTTGAAACCAAGATTAGCAGAGTACCATCAGTACACGATGAAGCTCCTGGAGTAGATTTCTGAGGTGACTTTCTACCGAATTCCTCAGGGAAATAATGCCCATTCCGACACTCTAGCAAAACTTGCTAAGGAAATGTCGTGTCCACTGAAGGATTCCATTAAAGTCACGGTGCAAGGAAGACGAGCCTTATCTTAAAACTACTTCAAAACTCTACACAGGCTTGGAAAAGAAGAAACAATAAATACAGTTGCAGACATCAATGAAGATTAGAGCAAGTCATTAATAGAATTTTTGCATACTGGAAAGTTGTCAGAAGACAAGTTTGAGGTGCACCACATCATAAGGAGGGCTATGTCTTATGCCCGGGTGGGAAACATCCTCTGCAAAAGATTGTTCGACAAAATCTAGCTACAATGTTTGAGCAGAGCCGAAGCACAAAATATTATCAAAGAAGTACATACCAGATTGTGTGGTGCTCACCAGTCAGGGCCAAAAATGAAAATGAAGATCAAGAGACTCGGGTATTTTTGGCCAGCAATGATGTCCGACTGCATTGATACAACCAGAAGATGTCACCAATGCCAAGTGCATGGGGTGGTCTTACACCAGCCTCCAAATGTACTACACCCAACTGTTGCCTCGTGGCAATTCGAATGTTGGGGCACAGACATAATAGGTTTGATAAACCCTCCATCATCTAGAGGACACAGGTTTATACTTGCCGCTATAGATTACTTCTCCAAATGGGCAGAGGCAGTAGCGTTACGTGAGGTTATGGCACAACACATCCTTCAATTTTTCAAAAGCCAAATCATTTACCATTTTTGAGTGCCGCGAAGAATAATTTCCGACAATGGGATAGCTTTCAAAAGTACAAAGATCAACAATTTCGTCAGAAGACATGGGATAGATTAGAGATACTCTACAATTTACTATCCCATAGCAAATGATCTGACTGAGGCTTTCAACAAAACACTGGTACAGATTTTGAAGAAAACACTGGATGAAAACAAAAGGGATTGGCACAACAAACTATTAGAAGCCTTGTGGGCCTACCAAACGACTTTCAAGACTCCCACTCGGTGTACACCCTATGCGCTCGTGTATGGGGCCGACGCTGTGCTACCGCTAGAAATCCAGACACCATCTCTCAGAGTCGCTGTTGCCAACCAACTCACAACGGAAGAAGTGCAAAACTCAGGCTTGAAGAACTGAAGAGTATCCGGGGAAAACAGCTAGAATCCCAACAACATTTGGAGCTCTACCAGAAAAAGATGGTACAAGCCCATGACAAATTGGTCCGCCCAAGGACATTCAAAGTTGGTGACCTCATGCTTATGCTCAAAAGACCTATTCTTGCACGCCACAAAATAGGTGCAAAATTCGAGCCAACTTGGGAGGGAACATTTTTCATTGATAAGGTCTATACAGAAAGAGCCTACCAGTTAGTGGACTTCCATGGTGAAAGACTCATGTTACCGATAAATGGACGATATCTGAAAACCTATTACGTAACCTAATGCTGCTCACTACCCCTTGCCTCTGCTTTCTTTGAAACTTTGATTATTTTAAGGTTATCTATGTGGTCAAATGTCTATGACTGGGTCCAAATTTTGTAATTAGCCTCATTATAATCAAAATTTTTTAAAAAAAGATTTTTTAACTTTACACATTCTCTTTTCTACTTTTGAATTTAAATATCCTACTAAATTAAACGAAACTAACACATAAAATGAATAATTCTCTCCACCAACATAAACTAAAGTTTACTTTAATAAATACATTGTTTTGTTATTGTTCACGCCAAGCTTCGACCCATTGACGTTTTTCCCATCGTCTGCAGAAAAATGTCAGGACAGAGGCTGATCATTGTCTTCCAGGACGGATGGAACCTCACATTGAATGAGGAGATGGCGCCGCAAGGAGGTGTCATAGATTTCAACGTGGATTTCAACCAAGTTGATATGGACTACGAGGGTCCTCTAATGGACGTAGTCAGTAGTAAAGAAAAGGAGGGACTGCCTTCACTGTTGAGGGTAACCACTCAGGACAATGTGTCACGCAAAGGTAAAAACATGACAGCGGAACAAGATCCGATGGAGGGGCCAGCCGTCTGCCCTCCATGGTAGCTACTCCAGAAAGGGACCTAATAGCTACCCGTAACAAACGATTACCAAATACTCCACTCCACAGGACACAGCGCAGGAACGCCAGTTGCAAAAAGTAGAGAGCCTTTCTACGACAGGAACACAAACGCCAGAGAGACGTGAAAAACTTTCTTACCCCCATTCCTAAGGGACATATTTACGACCCAGATCTGAGAGAAACTTCTTCCAGCCTACCCACTACAGATGAAGAGTTAGAATTTGTGACAAAATTAGATGTGCTCCCTGTTTCAGATATCTTATGCAAGGGTTGCCCAACATGCAAGGTTGAGGTACCAGCTGAGACATCAGTTACATGCGCATTTGTAGAATGCCTGGATTACAATGTTCTACATCTACATCATTTCAGTACATTACAGGAATACACTTCAAGCACCAATAAGTCTCAGACTCCAGACTTCGCGACAGATGAACCATATGTCCTACTAGGGATGGATCTACATGCACCTTGGAGCCCAGGGTCATACATCTCACTAGAGGTTAAATCTCATGTTCCAAATCAACCAACACCAGTCTGGGTTCTTGTCAATTTTCAAAGGAAGGAATGCCCGCGAAAGCTGCCAACCCATGGTATGGTAGAATACTACAAGATAAGCAGAGTCAATAAAAGAGAATTCGAGTTCTATGAAGAAGTTCAGGGAAAGTTCATCAATATAATGGAAGGCCTGGAGCTGTACACTAAGGTTTTCTCCAAAACTGATGAAAGAAGCATTTTGGATTGCATCTTTGATTTAAGAGACAGAGGCCGAGAGGGCCTTCTCATGAAAAGAACACATTCTGAGCTAAAGAAGTGGTTGAGAGGGATGGGAAGAATCACCATCCAATGTGGTTGTTGTTATAACTTCACGAATGACAGATAGGGGAATCCGCCTGGGATCCTCAGATATGACCAAGTGGATCCGTTGCCACCAAAGATAAAATGGATGATCAAGAGAATGGTCAAGTGGAATATTCTACATGCTACTTGCATTCCCAACAGCTGCATCATTAGCATTTATGAAGAGGGTGAATGCATTCCCTCGCACATTGACTATCATGATTTTATGAGGACTTTTTGCACAATCTCATTCATGACTAAAATCAATATTCTATTTGGGAAAGAAATTGATATCGTTGGCCCTGTTGAATTCAGAGGTTCTGTGGAGATTCCTCTTCCAGTCAGTTCAGTACTTGTTCTTAAGGGAAACAGTGTAGAGTTGTCAAACATTGCATTCCAGGAGCAAGACACTGTTGGGTGTCTGTGACTTTCTGCAAGATGGATGACAGTAAAATACCGTATGGATTTCAGTAAAACCCAGAATTGGAGGAGTTATTTCCGTACGAGCTGTGAGAAGGTTGTAACTCTAGGTACATGCGAAAGGGAACTTTTATGTTGGAGCATGACTAAGAAGGTCTGCTTGATTAGGAGCTCAACATACCTGGTACAGAGGGTTCACTTTCTTTCTTTTAAATGCATTACATGTATCTGATATATTCAGTCTATGATGTATTCACAACATGAGATGATCCTCAATGTATTTTGACATAGATTACATAATGTACCTTCTGAGGCGTTAGCCTATATCTAGTTTATGGCATCTTTTTTGGAGCAAATTAATGGAAATTTCTCTGAAATTGTGTCATTTTGTCAGTTGCCTTTTTGTGTGTGTTGACCTCACTTTTGGTTGAGGTCTAGAAACTTCTTTAGTATCCTAGGTCTAGCCATAGGACTTTCCTATTGACTAGTTTTAGAAAACTAGAAAAGGTACCCCCACCATTAGAAATTCAAAACTCTTCTCTTTACTTAACTTGAAGTTCCACA
>NEWO01000185.1:91333-103056 GCA_003013225.1 Phalaenopsis aphrodite
ACTAAGTGGCCCTTAAGCAAATACATAATGAAAATACTAAAGTAGTAAATATAGAGTTATAGGAAAATAAAATCTAAGTTTTTGAAAGAAGTGTCCAGTTCCAACGAGGGCTGCATCAGTTATCCTTCGCTTCCGAAGAACTCAACTCAAGTTTAGAAATCTGAGATACTCCTTCAATAGGTAGATGAGACACATGAAGATCAAACACATTAAATGTAGACCAGGTAATGAGATCTTGGGGTAATTTTAGAGCATAAGCATTATCATTAACATGCTTACTAATAGGAAATGGTCCAATATTATGGGGGTTTAGCTTAGAATATACTCTTTGTGGGAAACAATCTTTGAGAAGTCCAGTCATATTTTCATTTAATTCTAATAAATTAAGATCATATTTTATACTATAAGTCTAAGTTTTCCTAGATCTGCCCCTGCCTTTCTTAACAAAAGTCAAATCTAAAACATCTACTCTTCTAATCGAATCATCAGATGGTCGACGTTTAATGTGACCAAATCATCTAAAACGGATCTCTCTAATTTTTTCTGTCACTCGAGCTATACCAACACTATCACGAATAAATTCATTCCACATTTTGTCTCTAAGTGTAAAGCCAATCATCCACCAAATCAGTCTCATCTCGGCAACACTTAACTTAGTTTTATGCTTCTCTTTTAAAGGCCAACATTTAGCACCATAGAGCATTGCAGGTCCCACAAACATCTTATAAAATTTTCCTTTCAGTCTAATCGGTACTTTTCTATCACACAATATGCTCGAAGTATTCCTCCACTTCAACCAACCAACTTGAATTCTACTAATAACATCCCGATCAATATCACCATCACTTTGAACAATACTAATAGCATCCCCATCAATATCACCATCTCTTTGAACAATAGAACTGAGCCATCTAAAGTGCTCACACCTTTTAATAATTTGATCACCCATAGTTACATTTTTGTCACTAGAGCTACTACTACTAAAATTACATTCTATGTATTCAATTTTAGTTCTACTCAAAGAAATGCCTTTAGGCTCCAAGGTGGACCACAATAATTCAAGTTTTTCCTGAGCTTTTTCCCTCATCTTATCCACGAGAAGGAAATCATCAACAAAAAGCATACAACACAGTACATCCTCTTGTAAATGTCCAATAAGACCATCCAAAACTAAAGTAAAAAGATATGGGCTTAAAGTCGATCCCTTATGTAAACCAACAAAATTATGAAAATATTTGGTCAATCCTCTTTCTGTTCGAACACACATAACCGTTCTTGTATAGATATCTTTAATGAATTGAATATAAGGCATTTCAATACTTTTTTTTCTCAAGAACTCTCCGAAGGATATCTCTTGGAACCTTATTGTAAGCATTTTCTAAATCAATAAAAATCATCCTCATTATTATCTATGAACTTCTCCATCAAACCACTCAATAAATGTATAGCTTTCATAGTAAACCTGCCAGGAATAAGTCAAAATAGATTATGAGAAATCTTTGTAATACGTCTTAACCTATGTTCAATTAACCTCTCCAATAATTTCTAAGTATGACACATCAACTTAATTTCCTTATAATATGCACCCTCTGGTGCATTCCCCTTATTCTTAAAAAAAAGGGGGCCAAAATACTCTTCCTCCACTCCTCAGGCATCTTTATAGTTTTTAAAATAATATTAAAGAGTTTAGTAAGCAAAGAAACTCTCAAATCTCCTAAATATTTCCACACTGAAATTGGGATATCACCAGGTTCTATAGACTTTCCACCCTTGATTTTCTTTAAAGCCTCCTCAACATCCTTTTTACTGCTGTGACTGTAAAAAAGAAGTATTTTATTATTATTAATTAACTATATTAAGATCACTAAGGTCGATCTGATTTTTTGAAACTTCATTAGAAAGTTTATCAAAATAACTCACCTGCCTATTTTGAATATCTTTTTCTAAGAAAAGCATTTTTTTATTTTCATCATTAATACACTTTACTTGAGTTAAATCCTTATTTTTCTTCTCCCTTTGTTTGGCTAGTTTATATATATATTTTTCACCCTCCTTAATATCTAATCTTTTATAAAGATCACTAAAGGCAGTTTTTTTAGCTTCAAAGATTGTTCTCTTAAACTCCTTACGGGTCGTTTGATAATTTTTTCAGTTCTTTAAGCTTTTACATTTAAACCAATTTTTATAACATAAATTCTTATATTTTCTCTTTTCTTGCACAATATTATTCTACCACCAATTCTTTTTATTTATAGAACTTTTTCTTTTGATTCTCCGAGTACAATTTTTTCCACCTGTTTAATAAAGTTTGTTACTTTATCCTACATAGAATTTGCATCTTCATGAACATTCTAAATATTGAAATCTTGATTTTTACTAATAAAAATAATTTTATTTTTATCTTTTAGGTACCCCATCTAATTTTATGATGATGATTCCTAGTATTCTTTATTTTAAAACACTTCATGTTAAAATCCAGAACTAATAATCGAGGTTGATTACTTTAGTTCTCACTTGGAATGACCTTACAACCTTTACATTCTTGGTGATCTCTTCTTCTCATAAGAAAATAAATAATTTTTGTTTTATTAGATCCATTCTTAGAAGAAATAATATGCTCATCTTTTTTCTTGAAGAAAGTATTAACAATAAGAAAATCATACGTTAAAGAAAAATCTAATATAGCTTTACATTTTTCATTAATCACTCTAAAACCGTAGCCACCATGAGTATTTCTAAAATCTTCTACCACTCTACTGATATGTCCATTTAAATCTCATTCAATAAAAATTCTTTCTTTAATAGGTATCATGTGTATTAAGTCTTCTAAGTCTTTTCAGAATTTATCTTTAAAACCTATATCTAAACCTACTTGAGGAGCATAAGCACTTAAAATATTAAAAATCTTACTATCAACAATAATCTTAAGGGCTATAATTCTATCTTCAACTCTATTGATTTTTACCACATTTTCTTTCAAACTCTTATATATAATTACGCCTACATCATTTCTAGTGCAAATCTTACCTGAATACCAAAGTTTAAAACATAAATTATCAATCTCCTTAGCCTTTTCACCAACTAATTTATGTTCTGGAACACATAAAATATTTATCTTTCTATGAATCATAATAACAACTAATTCCATTAATTTAACAGCAAGATCACCTTCTCGAAAAAAAAATTTTACCTGCGGGATTTGTCAGATTGTTTTTTGTAGTTGTGACAAAATTGTAAGCTCATATCTGACTTTTCATAGCATAGATTCAAAATTTTTCACCCATGTTTTGGCATGTTGTTTTTTGTTATTGGAATGACAACAACATCTACTATATGATTCGGTTCATTGGTATAAACAATGCTAAAATAGAAATGACCTGTGAAACGATTAACCAAACAATTAAAAATAAATTCTACTTGCCCTAAATGTTCTTCCCATTGTTTTGGTTGGCTACCTGCAATACAACTGATCATGTTACCAAAAAATTGATTAAAAACTTTAGTTTGCCCATCCATTTGCAGGTGATATGCTAAACTTAATCGGAGATCGGTCTTGAATCATTTTCACAAGTCCCTTCAAAAACAACTTATGAATTTGACATCGCGGTCTGAAGTAATGCTCCTTGGAATGTCTTGTAGGCATAAACTCTCTTTAAAGAAGAGTTTAGCAATGTTGGAAGCATCACGAGTCTTCTTGTAAGCCATGAAATGAACCATTTTTTAAAAAATAATCAACAACCACCATTACGGAATCACATCCGCGTTTGGTGTGAGGTATGCCCAAAATTAAGTCAATGTTAATGTCCTCTCAAATGGAATCTAGGATAGGTAATAGTAGGTAAAGACCGATATTCTGACTCGTGCCTTTATAACATTAGCACACCGAGAATTTTTCCATAAACCAACACACATCTCTTCGCAAGTTGGGCCAAAAGAATTTAGATTGGATAATGTGAAGAGTTTGATCCCTACCTGCATGAGCTTTCAATCCTTCTCCATGATAATCTTGAATAATTTGTTGACGAAATGAAGTGTAAATAATGCACAGTTGGTTACCCATGAAACGTAACCTTATTGAATGGAGTAATCATGTTGAGGAGAGTTCTTCTTGCAATTCATCTAAATAATTGAGAAATCTTAATCACCATAGTATAAATCTTGCAAAATTTCCATACCTGTGATGCTAGTTGAGACTGTGACCAATAAGCTTGCTCGGCGACTCAAAGCATCAGCTAATGGTTGGTGTGACCGATGTAGTGTTTCAGCACAAGACTAAATTATGCAAGAACATAACCCATCGTATATGCATTCGATTGAGATTTTTTTGCAATTGTAAGAATTTTAAGAGTTGGAATTCACTAAATATAATGAATTCTCGATGCAAAAAGTAGTGTTCCTAATTCTTTAACGCCCTAACACTGCATATAGTTCTTGCTCATATGTAGACCACCTTTGGCGTGTCGTACTCAGCTTTTAAATAAAGAACTCAACTGGCATTCCTTCTTGTGATAGAATTGCGCAAATACCTACTATGAAAGCATTAGTTTCAACTTGGAAGGGCTTTGCTAAATTTGTGACCAAAGAAAAGTATGTTGAGATTTTCATACATATTTTATACTAATATTGATGATAATGCAAATTAAAGAAGGCTATTTTTTATATTTTGTTGCAGGTATATTGAATTATGGTCATTAGAGCAAAAAGATGCAAAAAGAAGCAAATTTGCAGCAAAAAGTAGCGAATTTGGAGCAAAAAGGACCAAAATATGAAGATTTGAACTAGGGCGCTGATGGCGAGCCCAACGGCGCCGACGGCAGGTTTTTCCCGAGAGTCCAGAATCAAATATTCTAGAAAGCAGCCGACGGCGCCATAGAGGTCGCCGATGGCGAGAACGACGGTTCTCTTAACAGGTGCATTGAATGTGGATGATATTTGAAGGGACGCTTAAGCATCTCTTTGAAACCTCTCCTACAACTTTAAGAGAAACATTTGGGCTGAAAAAAGAGGAGCCTTGTGAGGGTGTCCGCTGAGTTTTGGTTGTTTGTAGATTGTAGAGAGTTTAATCTAGGGTTAATATTATGAGGAATCTTTTGAGAGATTGTAAGAGTAAAGGGAAAGTGAGAGATTTCTTCCTCCTTGCCGCTTCGAAGAAGTATTCTGTGTTGTAAAGAAAGGAAGAGATTCAGAGGAACTTCGAGGAGTTTGCTTGTGGAGGAATTAGAGATAAGTGGTATTTACTTATTGAAGTTTGTGTGACTTTGCTTTTATATATAAGTTCTAAGTTTTGTAGTATATTTTCCATGAGTTCTGAGTAGTTTTCTCTGTCTTTCTCCTTGTCTTGAGATTTTGTGAAATGGTGGTTTGAATTGGTTGAGCCATGAGAAGTTAAAGAAGTTGTGATGATCTTTTCACTTTGATCTTAATTTACTTTCAATCTGGCCAATTGATTTGTTAAAATATGTTGAGTTTTACAACTAAAGTGCAGATTACATCCAAGATTTAGGGAGGTCAAAGTCCCTGAAAGTTGGGTGCAAATAAATACATAAATAAAATTATCGGGCGTAGAATTGGAGATTTTAGAGTGACAGACTAAAATCCTCAATTCGGTCATATCGTTTGGGCACTAAAGTGTAGATGTTAGCCCTCAGGCAAGGGGAATGTGGGAGCTCCGAAGTGAGAGCCGGTATCCTCACAGCCTAGCCGCAGATTCAGTAACCAAGCATAGAATTAGTCAATGTTCTTTATGCCTGGACCAAAGGTTAAAGAATAGGTATGCTCCTATTTGGCACGATACAATTTGAACTAATTCATTTTATCCATTCATTTTAATTTCTTGACAAGGAAAAGGATGCTTTCTTATATATTAAACTTCAAATTAGAAACTTTATTAGTAGAATTAATTAATTAAGAGTTTGTTAAAATTACATATTTATTTTAATTGTCTATTAGTGACAAATAAGCAATTTGAACTATATTGTTGTGATTAAGTATTGATTTTCTAAATCCTAGTTTGCAGCCTCTAGTAGTACTCCCTGTGGGATTGATATCCACGACTCCATTAGAGCCCTATATTACTTGAGCGATATGTATGCTTCCATTGATAAGTGTGACTTTTCA
The DNA here is from genome assembly GCA_003013225.1 of Phalaenopsis aphrodite. Lineage (NCBI taxonomy): Eukaryota > Viridiplantae > Streptophyta > Magnoliopsida > Asparagales > Orchidaceae > Phalaenopsis > Phalaenopsis aphrodite. The sequence goes on from NEWO01000185.1 coordinate 97,451, forward strand.
ATTATTGAATATTTTATACACATTTTTTATCAAATCTATAACCTTTGTCCAGTTTTTGGCGCCGTTGCCGGGGACTTAAATCTTCTAGCAACAATATCAAATTCTTATATTTTTAAGCATCTATAAAGTCGCTGTCAAGTTTTTGGAGTCGTTGCCGGGGACTTAGATCTTCTAGCAACAGTATCAAATTCTTGTATTTTTAAGCATATATACAGTCGCTGTCAAGTTTTTGGCGTCGTTGCTGCGGAGTAAATATATCATAATTAGAATAACAGACAAATTAGGACTATTAGAAAATTTTTACTTAAATTGCAACTTATTTTCATAACTAGTTAATTATTTTTCTGTGTACTGATTTCAATTTTATGCGTAAATTTGGACTTGAAAATCTTATACCCTATGATTTGTAATTAGAATGCACTGTTAAGAGAATTAAAAAACTAAGAAAAGAACCTAGAAATCCTGACACATTGGAAAACAACATAAACAATCAAGAAATAGAAAATGAACATCAACCAAGACCTCTACGAGATTATGCAAATCCTACAGCAGATGAAATTCACATATCGATCCAAAATCATGATGTAGCTGCTAATTCATTGGAGCTTAAACCTGTTGTTATCCAAATGGTACAAAACAATCAATTCAGAGGTACACCAAATGAATATCCTAATTTACACCTCGCTAGTTTTTTAAAACTTTGTGCTTCCTTTAAATATGACAGAGTTTCGAACGATGCTGTTAGACTTAGACTTTTTTTCTTTTTCACTTAGAGATAAGACTAAGATGTGGTTAAACTCGTTAGCACCTAGATCTATTAGCACTTGGGGAGAACTTTCACAGAAATTTCTATCCATTTTTTCCCTTCATCCAAAACTGCTAAACTTAGAAATGACATAACATCATTTTGCCAGATTGATGGAGAGTCGATATATGAAGCTTGGGAGAGATTTAAAGATCTTCATCGGAAGTGCCCACATCATTTGTTACCAGATTGGTTGATAATTCAAACTTTTTACAATGGATTAGTGGGATCTCTTAGATCGGTTATAGATATTGTGGCTGGTGGTTCTTTAATGTCAAAACCTTTTGATGAGGCTTATTCATTAATAAAAGAGATGGCTACCAACAATTTTCAATGGTCCTCTGAAAGGGTAAATCTTAAAAGAGTAGTTAGTATCCACGATTCTGATGCAATACCTATGTTAGCTTCGTAGATTGCTGCAATATCAAAGAAATTAGATCATTATGGAATGAATTATTCTCCAACACCTACTATGTTGGAAGAGAATTCATCTGGGCAATTTGTGGATGTTTAACCTTCGTATGAGACTCTAAATGCTCTTAATAATAGACCCAATAATCCTTATTCAAACTATTATAAACCAGGTTGGAAAAGTCATCCTAACTTTAATTGGAATAAGAATTTTTCTACAAATCAACAATGGGCAAACAGCGCAATAAATCCATTGGGAAATTCATCCAACCAAGGAAACGTTAATTATAGACATTCTTATCCTTCAGGATTTAACACTAACACTCAATTTAAGGAAAAGAAGTTGGTTATGGAAGAGATGATACTAAACATGTGTCAACAATTACAGAATCAAGGAAATCAATTATAAATTCAAGGAAACCAGTTGCAAAATCAAGGAACTGCTATCAAGAATATTGAAAACCAATTGGGACATATCGTTACTATGCATAGTAATCGAACATCGGGAACTTTTTTTAGTACTGTGGAACCGAATCCTAAAGATCAAAGAAAAGAATAGATAAAAGCGATACAATTATGTAGTCAAAAAGTATTGGGAACAAGAGTGCAGAAAGAAACTAAAATTGAAAAAGAGAAAGTGGAAACATAAAAAGAAAAGGATCATGAATACTCAGATTTAGAATATCCACTTACACCAATGAAAATTACTGTGGAGAAACCTCCACCAACATTTCCTCAAAGATTGAAGCAACGCAAAAAGGATAAGCAATTCTTCAAGTTTTTAGAAATTCTTAAAAAATTAACGCTAAATATTCTCTTTGTAGAAGCTTTAGAGCAAATGCCCAATTATGTGAAATTTATGAAAGATATTTTGAACAACAAAAGGAAGTTCATTGATAATGAGACTGTTGTACTTAGCGAAAAGTGTGGTGCAATTATTCAGAAAAAGCTTCCTGAAAAATTAAAAGATTCAGGTAATTCACTATACTGTGTGCTATCGGTGAAAAAAATTATGGAAAAGCTTTATGTGATTTGGGAGCCAGCATTAATCTTATGTCTCTTATCAATTTTCAAAAGATTAGGATTAAGAGAAGTCTCACCTACTTCTCTAACTCTTCAATTAGCGGATCATTCAGTTACTTATCCTAAGGGAGTTATAGAAGATGTGTTAGTAAAAGTTGATAAATTTATCTTTCCAGTGGATTTCATTGTTTTAGATATAGAGGAAGATAAAGAAACACCTATAATTTTAGGGAGACCTTTTTTAGCTATTGGAAAAGCTATGATAAATGTTCAAAAGGGAGAATTAACTATGAGAGTTAACGATCAAGAAGTGACTTTCAAAATAACAAAATCTATGAAATACCCTGTTGTTGAAAGAGATAATGAATGTTTTCGCATGGAAATTAGTGAACATTTATTGCACGAGCATTTTAAAGAACATTTTGAAGAGAAAGAACATTTTGAAGAGAAAGAACATATTGAAGACAAAGATGATGTTATTTTGGATGAAATAGAAATTGAAGAATTAAATTATGTTCAGGAAAGATTTGAGATGCTAGATATTACAAGAAATGCTGATAAGAATCTAGTTCCGTCAATTATAAAACCTCCTGAACTTGAGTTGAAAATATTGCCTAACAACTTGAAGTATGTGTTTCTGGGAAACTCATCTACATTACCTGTTATTATATCTTCAGAGTTAAATGATTTGCAAGAACAAAGAATTTTGGATGCATTAAAAAGATATGAGAAAGCTTTTGGTTGGACATTAGCTGATATTAAAGTAATCAGTCCTTCGATTTGTATTCACAGAATTATATTGGATGAACAATATAAACCAAGATTTGATCCACAAAGGAGATTAAACCCAATGATGAAAGAATTAGTCAAGAAGGAAATTTTGAAATGGTTGGTGACAACGACTTTATATATGCAATAAAATATAAGATAAATATTGATGCATTCAATATTTAATAATTGTAAAGTCACACTTATCAACGCAAGTATACGCATCGCTCAAGTAATATAGGGCTCTAATAGAGTCCTGGATATCGATCACACAGGGAGTAGTTTAGAATTACGGACTAACACTTTAGAAAAGCAATACTTTAATCACAACAACGACGTTCAATTTGCTTATCTGTCACTAATAGGCAATTGAAATAAATAGATAGTTTTAATAACTAATAAATAATTAATGATATTAACTAGGGTTTAATTGTGATATTCAATATATAAGAAATCATCCTTCTCCTTGTCAAGAATTTATAGTGAATGGATAAAATGAATTAGTTCAATTTATATTGTGTCAAATAGGAGCATAACTATTTTTTACCATTTGGTTCAGTCATAAAGAACATTGACTAATCCTATGCTTGTTTACTGAATCTGCGGCTAGGCTGGGAGGGGAACGTGCCGGCTCTCACTTTGGAGCTCCCACGTTCCCCTCACCTGAGGGCTAACATCTACACCTCAGCACCCAAACGATAGGACCAAATTAGGGATTTTAGCCTGTCAGTCTAAAATCTCCAATTCTGCGCCCGATAATATTATTTCCTTATTTATTTGCACCCAACTTCCAAGAGCTTCGACCTCTCTGAATCTTGGATGTAATCTTCACTTTAGTTGTAAAACTTAACATATTTTAACTAATCAATTGGCATATTGAAAGTAAATTAAGATCGAAGTGAAAAGATCATCACAATTTCTTAAACATTTTCATGGCTTCACCATTTTAAATCACCATTTCACAAATCTCAAGACAAGGAGAAAGACAGAGAAAACTACTCAGAACTCATGAGGAAAACACAATAAAACTTGGAATTCATATATAAAATCAAAGTCATACAAATTACAATAAGTAAATAACTTATCTCTAATATCTCTCCAAGAACACTCCTCGAAGTTCTTCTGAATCTCTTCCTTTCTTTACAGCACACAGAATTCCTTTTTGAAGTAGCAAGGAGGAAGAAATCTCTCACTTTCTCTCCACTCTTACAATCTCTTGAAGAAATCCTCACAATTGTTGCACACTAATGGAAAATCTATACACTCTAGAACCTCTCTAACATCTAGGACCTCCCTAATTTTTGGCCAAAATGTTCTTTTAAAGTTGTGGATGAGCTTTCCCAAGAGTTGTCCAAGCATCCCTTCAAAATTTGATCTTATCCAAAGCTTGAGTAGGCATAACCGTCCATCTCGCCGTCGGCGGCCTCGAAGGCGGCGTCCGCGGGCTTCTGAAGAATTTTTTCCTGTAGTCTCGGGAAAAACTCACCGTCGGCGGGGTCGAGGGCGCCGTCGGCGGCTTAGTTCAAATCTCCACATTTTGGTCCTTTTCGCTCCTTTTTACATCTTTTTGCTCCAATGACCCTAATTCATCATTCCTGCAATAAAACATCAAAAATACCTTTCTTTAAAGTGCAATATCATTAAAAACAGTATAAAATATGTATGAAAATCTCAACATATTTTCTTTTGGTCAAAATCCCCCAAACTTAACTATTACTTGTCCTTAAGTAATTTTTAGTACTATATAAAAGTTATGATCTACTGCAGTAAAGTTTTAATTCAGAAATACTATACGTTTGACTTAAATAAATATCATAGTGAGATTTTTAGAAAAAATTCAAGTAATTGAATTAACTCTCTAACCACAAGATTATCTAGTCATCAAGTTTAAGAGTTCTAGTCCTCTATTTATTTCAAGAATGACTATATGTTGTAATATTAAGTCACTTAGAATATTCAAGAGATAGGAACTTTATGAGAACTCCACTAGTAAAAGATCTAATTCCATAAATATAAGTTCAGGAATGTTTTTAAGTTTTCCCTTTAGGTTGGTCCAGTGAACCAAATTTTTTATTAGGCATATCCTCAAGTTTCTCCTCACTTCCATAATTTTTCTTTCTTTTTTTCTTTTTCATTTGGATTGCTTTCAATCCTATATATATTTTTCTTTTCTTTTTCAGGGATTGTTTTCAATCATTTCTCTTTCCTTTTTTCAAGTGAGGATTACTATATCTGGATAGCCTTTAATGATTTTGAACTTCACTTTTCTTTCCCTAAATTTGAAACTCAAAACATTTATTTACCTTATAAATATTTCATAGTTTTTACATCATTGAGCCCCAATCTTTTCTTCTCAAATGAATTTCCAGATTTTTAATACTTCAAAATATAGTTTCCTTTACTTTAAATAGTTAACTATAATCTTATTCTCTTATACTAAATATCTTAAGTTACCAAAATTAATTTTCATTACAAAAATATTTCTTTAAATCTACCATAATATTTAAATATATAAATATTATGATAGATTTAAAGAAATATTATCCTAATATTACGGATGCGAAAAGTGGAGGGTTGCGTTAGGTAGTCGACAGCCAGC
>NEWO01000185.1:106396-118370 GCA_003013225.1 Phalaenopsis aphrodite
CTTCTCAAATTTTTACTTCACCTGATCTGTAATATTAGGAGCTTTCTACACATAAAAATCATTAGAGGAATTTCTGGGTAATGAAATTTTGAAATAAGTATAAAATTGAAACATTATAGAAGCACAATATTTCCTAACACAATCACAATACTAAACAAGTAAAACTTAAAAATGTGAAATGAAAATCACATTACAATCCACAATTCTACTTAATATCTATTGAATTACACATGCACATTTAACTACCACACTAACTTTATAAAAATTAAAATTATCCAAGTACACAAAATGAAAGTCCAAATACATAAACATCCATTTCTATTACAAAAAGATTACATAAAATAAAAATACAAACATAAGTACATCAATTTCATTCTAAATCAAAATCCCAAGCTATATCTTCATCGTCTTGATCAGCAGGTGGATTAGGTTGATATTGAGTATATGGGGGCATTCAGGAAATGTAACATCAGGCTCTTCTTTGTAGTGTCGGGTCTGAGCTTCATTATAGGCTACCTCAAAATTTGAATGCCTCTGCATGTACTCACTATCATTATCGTGTCAACATTCTAAACCTCCAATCCTTTCACTTATCAATTCTATGCTCTTCCGATGTAAAGTCAACTCATTCATCAAATCAGAGAGGGTAGGGGAACTAGAAGGTGGAAGGTCATAACTTGTAGAGGGGACATCTCTACTAGTAGAAGGTTCTTGATGTCTACTCCCAGTTCTCCATTTCTCATGGGATTCATAATTCTTCAAATTAGCATTGACGAATCGAGACTCGTCGAACTCAACTCTTCTCTTTTGTCGTAGATCCATTTTAATCTAATCAAATTATAGAAAAATTTCAAAAATTACTTCAAATATGTAAACCATGGCTTCCAATAGTAATTCTAAGAGTTCAACAATAAAATCCATGAATTTTTTCCAAAATTTTCTTCACATTCCCAAATTTTTTGGATCTCCTCAATGTAGAAGAAATTCATGGTGGAAATCAAATATTTTTAGCTTGGAGTGAAGCTCTTACTTAGAGATAATCAAATCCGGTGTCAAAAAGCCTTGAAATCGCCTCCTAATTCAAGATCTCTCAAGCCCTAGGTCGAAAATGGCCTTTTTAGGAGGAAGGGGATGATGAACGGTTGTGGTTTACTGGTCAAAATTGCGGTTAAAGATGTTTTTCATGAGCTCGCCGTAGGTGGGGTCGATGGCACCGTCGGCGCGCTTCATTGGAATTTAAATCCTAAGCCTCGAGAAAACCTCGTCGTTGGCGGCGTCGGCGGGCTCTATTGATTTTGTCCAAATTTTAGATTTTTGCAATTTCAATCAATTCCAAGCCTAAACGACATTCGTTTAATCATTATAGACATAATTTTAAATAACTAAATGATGTACTCAGCACATATAAACTTTCACAACACAAAACATCACATTTATATATAAATTTCAAGAGGTACAATATACGTTACATAACACACCTAAGTTTGGTATTTTCTCAACCTCAATACATTAATTCAGCATCGCAATCCAAGCCACAACACTCAAAATGCTGAAAACAAAACATCCTATGCTTAGTCTCAACTATACAGAGATCTAAAAGTACAATTATAAAGCAAAGCAAATTTAAAGTTCAAATCAAAATACATAGATAGACAAATAAGTAGTGATATAAATCTACTAATCCTCAGACTCGGTACTCGATTCTCCTTTGAGATCACCCATTGATTGCACATGAACGAAGAGGTTGTAGAAGGGTTGGAATGGAAATTCTTCAGTAGAATCCTCCTCAATCAATTTCTTCCTCCTCATCAGTAGTACCAAACAATCTTCTAAATGTCCAGAGTGCTCAAAATGTTCTTTCATCCTCCAGTCCAAATGATCAAAGAAATCAGAGATATTATTAATCGCATTCATGACATTTTGTACCTCCTTTTCAATTTTCTTGATTCGGCGCAGGATCACCAAAGACTTGTCGGGAATTAAGGGTTTAACGGACAGTGAATTCTGATACGCTTGATCTACTATAATGACCATGTCATTTTCATCTTCAAAAACTGTGAATCTTTCAGTTAGATCCAAAGGCTTCCAAGGTAGCAGTACCTTTTCCTAATTTTCATAGGACACTTAAAACTGACTGCAAAGTGAGAAAATTGTGGAGGGGTGTCCAAGCTCATAAGTTGATCCGTGAACGATCAGGCCCAAAACCGACTTCACAATTATAGATCCAATGTCGATCGGCAGTCCCCTTTGGATGCAGTAATTTAAAATAGCACTTTCTTTAGAAACTTTATCGATCTTCATTGTCGGTAACAGTTTCGCAAAAATGAAAAAGTGTCAATGTTTCGAAACGGGATTCAGGAGTGTTACAGAAAAACTAACATACTTGTTTTCTCTTGTTTCCCCAGTCGTCAGTTTCGTCCGTTAAATATTGATAAATCTCATTCATCTGGTTTCTCGTCAGGATGAAATTAGAATAGTGGCAGACATGAACATTCTCTATCATATATAATTCGTTGATCCGTGCAGGAGTGAAAGTGATCCAGCTTCCTCGCACATAAACAACTCCTTGGTTGCTTCCATGTAAATTTGCATAAAATTCTTTTACCACAGGAACCACCACGACGGCAGTAGTGTAGCACAACACTTCCCATCTTTTCCGCACTATCGTTTCTTCAATATCCGTCATGGGATTATTCAATCCGCGATTCACAAATCCTCGTTCTTTGATCAATCTTTTCTTCGCCAGCAACTTGTTGAAGATTCGATGTGCTTCCCCACTAATAAACTTTTGCCGATTGAAAACTCGCATTCTGGGATTATCAGGGGAATTAGTAGAGTTTCACTTCATTTTTTGGGGGAGAATATGAACTAGAATTAAAATTTTTTATTTCAAAAAGATAATTCCCACCCAAAAACTGCCAAAAACCGCCATTTGAACCCACAAAACCGTCAATTCACTGTTCTCGCTATCAGCGGGGTCGATGGCGCCATCGGCGAGCCTCTGTATTAATTTTGTATGGACTCGCGAGAAAAACCCACCGTCGGCGGCATCAAGGGCGTCGTCAGCGGCATCAAGGCCACCGTCGGCGCCCAAGGTAAAATTTGTACAATTTCACTCTGGTCTGAATACAATCCAATTTTTCTTCATGGATCCAATTTTAAGATGTTTCATGGGTAAATAAGAGTAGTAGAGCTTAATAGTACCACAAACTAGCGATAATTTCAAATAAAAACTACTATAATCATGATAAAAATAAAGATTAATATGGGTTTCCTCCAATAAAGCGCTTGGTTTAATGTCGTCAGTCTGACCTATTCAGGTGTCATTCAGGTTGATTAATCATTAAAACCTCTTTAAAATTTGGTTTTTTACACTCATAATATGGTTTTAATCTGTGTCCATTTACTTTAAATCTATTTCTCGTCTTCTAATTTTCAATTTCAATAGCTCCATAAGTATAAACTTGAGTCACACTAAAGGGCCCTAACCAACGAGATTTCAATTTCCTAGGAAATAACTACAACCTCATGTTGTAAAATAAAACTTCTTCTCCTGGTTCAAAGTTCTTTTGGTAAATCTTCTGATCATGCCATAAATTTAATTTTTATTTTTAAATTTTGTCGTTATCATAAGACTCAGTTCTTAATTCTTCCAATTCATTTAGTTGTAACAATCTCTTCTTACCATCATCTTTCAAATTATAATTTAATTCTTCAATCGCCCAATATGCTTTATGCTCCAATTCTACTGGTAAGTGACAAGTCTTTTCAAAAATCAGTCTGTAAGGAGTCATTCCAATATGAGTTTTATAAGCAGCCATGTAAGCTCATAATGCAGTATCCAATATAGTGGACCAATCTATTCTACTAGGGTTTACAGTCTTTTCAAGTATTTGTTTGATCTCTCTATTAGAAACTTTAGTTAACCCACTAGTTTGAGGATGATAGGCAGTAGAGATTCTATGAATAATATTAAATTTTTCTGCCAATCTCTGAATGTATTTATTTCGAAAATGGGATACTCCATCAGTGATAATCATTTTAGGCATTCCGTATCTAGTGAAAATATTTTTCATCAAAAATCTTGAAACACTTTTAGCGTCACAACGAGGTAAAGCTTGTACTTAAAAACACCTAGAAATGTAGTCCACTGCAATTAATATATATAAGTTCTCAAATGAAGGAATAAATGATCCAATAAAATCTAATCCCCAAACGTCAAAGATATCAACTTCTAACATGAAATTCAGAGGCATTTCATTTCTTCTAGATATATTGCCTACTCGTTGACATCGATCACAAGTTTTTATGTATCTATAAACATCTCTAAAGATGGTAGGCTAATAAAATCCAACTTGTAAAATTCTATAAGTAGTTTTATCAATCCCAAAATGTCAGCCAAATTTAGAATCATGACATTTCTGAATGACCAGTTCAGTTTCTTCATAAGGTACATATCTTCTCATAATAAGATCCTTACATTGTTTATATAAATAAGGCTCATCTCAAAAATATGTTTTCGCATCATGAATGAATTTTCTTTGTTGTTGCAATGTCAGCATAGGTGGCAAAATATCACTTACAATATAAGTAACAATATCAGTATACCATGGTATTTTCCGCTCATTAATATTATAAAGTTGTTCATCAGGGAAATTGTCTGTAATTTCATTATCAGTGTCAAATAATTCTTGATTTTCTAATATTGACAAATGATCAGTAATTTGATTAGCAGTTTGCTTTCTATCAATAACCACAAGATCAAACTATTGCATCAAAAGTATCCATCTAATTAACCTTGGTTTAACATCCTTCTTTTGCATCAGATATTTAATAGCAGAGTGATCAGTATGCACAATGCATTTAGCACCAATTATAAGATCTGAATTTATCTAAAGCATACATAATTTCTAGTAACTCTTTTTCAGTAACAATATAGTTAATTTGTGCATCATTAAGAGTTTTACTAGCGTAGTATATAACTTTAAAAATATTTTCATGCTTTTGTCCAAGACAACTCCAATAGCATAATCACTAGCATCACACATTAGTTCAAATGGTTTCTCCCAATTAGGTGAAACTATATTAGGGGTTGTAATTAATTTTTCCTTTAATAACTTAAAGGCATTTAAACAGCTTTCAGTAAAAACAAATTTCTTGTCCTTTTCGAGAAGTTGGCATAGAGGTTTAGTAATTTTTGAAAAATCTTTAATAAAAAGCCTATAAAATCCAAAATGTCCAAGAAAACTCCTAACCTCTCTTATATTATTAGGAGGTGTTAGTTTAGATATAACTTGAATTTTTGTAGGGTCTGCTTCCTTACCATCTTCTGAAATTTTATGCCCTAACACAATTTCTCCTGTAACCATAAATTGGCATTTCTTCCAGTTCATAACCAAATTAGTTCTTTCACATAACTCCAAAACTTTTTTAAGGTAATTTAAGCATGTGTCAAATGATGTTCCAAATGCAGATAAATCATCCATAAATACTTCCAATCCATCATTAATTAACTTACTAAATATAGATATCATACATCTCTGGAATGTTGCAGGTGCATTACATAATTCGAAAGGCATTCTTTGAAAAGCAAAAGTTCCAAAAGGACTAGTAAATGTTGTCTTTTCTTGATCCTCATGAGCAATAGGAATTTGATGGTAACTGTTATATCCATCTAAAAAGCAAAATATTTGTGCCCAGCAAGTTTATCCACTATTTGATCTAAAAAGGGTAAAGGGAAGTGATATTTCCTATTGGCAGTGTTTAATTTCCTATAATCAATGCAAATACGCCACCCAGTAACTTGTCTGATAGGTATTAATTCATTATTTCTTTTGTTTCAAAAGTCACTCCTCCTTTCTTAGGAACACAATGAATTGGACTTACCCACGCACTATCTGAAATAGCATATATAATTCTAGTGTCTAAAAATTTCTAAATTTCCTTCTTTACTACTTTTTTCATCATCAGATTTAATCTTCTTTGTGGATCAACTCTAGGTTTATATTGTTTATCTAATATAATTTTGTGCATACAGATTGAAGGACTATTTTAATATCAGCTAAGGTCCAACCAAAAGCCTTTTTATATTTTTTTAATGTATCTAACAGTTTTTGCTCTTGTAGATCATTTAGTTTTGAAGATATAATAACAGGTAATGTAGATGAGTTTCCTAAAAATACATACTTAAGTGACTAGGTAATACTTTCATCTCAAGTTCAGGTGGTTTTAGAATCGATGGAAATAGACTTTTATCGGCATTTTCTATAATATCCAACATCTCAAATCTTTCTTGAAAATAATCTAATTTTTCATTTTCTAATTCGTCCAAAATAACTTCGTTATTCTTTTCAAATTGTTTCTTATCTAGAAAATGATCTTCTTCTTTAAAATGTTTTTTATCTTCAAAATGTTTTTTAAACTGTTCGTTAATTAGATGTTCAATAATTTTCATGCGAAAACATTCATTATCTCTTTCAACAGTAGGGTATTTCATAGATTTTGCAATGTTAAAAGTCACTTCTTGATCATTAACTCTCATAATTAATTTTCCTTTTTGAACATCTATCATAGCTTTTCTAGTAGCTAAAAATGGTCTCTCTGAAATGATATGTATTTCTTTATCTTCCTCCATATCTAAAACAATGAAATCCACTAGAAAGATAAATTTATCCACTTTTACTAACACATCTTCTATAACTCCCTTAGGATATGTAACTGAACGATCCACTAACTGTAGAGTTACAGAAGTAGGTAAGACTTCTCTTAATCCTAATCTTTTAGAAATTGATAGAGGCATAAGATTAATGCTGGCTCCCAAATCACATAAAGCTCTTCCATAAAACTTTTCACCGATAGCACACGGTATAGTGAAACTACCAGGATCTTTTAATTTTTCACAAAGCTTTTTCTAAAAAATTGCACTACACTCTTCGCTAAGTGCAACAGTTTCATTATCTGTGAACTTCCTTTTCTTGTTCAGAATATCTTTCACAAATTTCACATAATTGGGCATTTTCTCTAAAGCTTCTACGAAGGGAATGTTTACTATTAATTTCTTAAGAATTTCAAAAAATTTGGAAATTTGTTTATTCTGTTTGTGTTGCTTCAATCTTTGAGGAAAGTGTGGTGGAGGTTTCTCCACAGTAATTTTCATTGGTGTAAATGGATACTCTAAATCTAGGTATTCATGATCCTTTCCTTTTTCGGTATCCACTTTCTCTTTCTCAGTTTTTATTTCTTTTTGCACCTTTGTTTCCAATTCTTTTCCACTTTGTAGTTATATGGCTTTGATTTGTTCTTTTCCTTGGTCTTTAAGATTTGGTTCCACAGTACTAGGAAAAGTTCCTAATGTTTGGTTACTAAGCGCAGTAGCGATATGCCCTAATTAGTTTTCAATATTCTTAATAGCAGTTCCTTGATTCTGTAATTGATTTCCTTGAATTTGTAATTGATTTCTTTAATTCTGTAATTGTTGACCCATGTTTAATATCAGCTCTTCCATAGACAACTTCTTCTCCTTAATTTGAGTATTACTGTTAAATCCTGGAGGATAAGAAGGTCTATAGTTAACATTTCCTTGGTTAGATGAATTTCCTAATGGGTTCATTGGATTGTTTGCCCATTGTTGATTTGTAGAAGAATTGTTATTCCATTTAAAATTTAGATGATTCTTCCTACTTAGGTTATAATAGTTAGAATATGGGTTGTTGGGTCTATTAATAGCATTTAAGGTCTCATATGAAGGTTGAACATCCACAAATGGCCTAGATGAATTCTCTTCCATCATGGGGGGTGTTGAAGAATAATTCATCCCATAATGGTCTAATTTCTTTGATATTGCAGCAATCTATGAAGCTAACATAGATATTGTATCAGAATCATGGATACTAGCTACTCTTTTAGGATTTACCTGCACAGAGATCCAATGAAAATTATTGGTAGCCATCTCTTCTATTAATGAATAAGCCTCATCAAAATGTTTTGACATTAAAGAACCACCAACCGCAGCATCTATAATCGATCTAAGAGATCCCACTAATCCGTTATAAAAAGTTTGAATTATCAACCAATCTGGTAACGAATGATGATGACACTTCCTAAGAAGATCTTTAAATCTCTCTTAAGCTTCATATATTGACTCTCCATCAATCTGACAGAACGATGTTATGTCATTTCTATGTTTAACAGTTTTAGATGGAGGGAAATATTTGGATAGAAATTTCTATGAAAGTTCTCCCCAAGTTTTAATAGATCCTGGTGCTAACGAATTTAACCACATCTTAGCCTAATCCCTCAGTGAAAAAGGAAAAAATCTAAGTTTAACAGCATCGTTTGAAACTTTGTCATATTTAAAAGTAGCACACAGTTCTAAAAAACTAACTAGGTGTAAATTCGGATCTTCATTTGGTATACCTCTGAATTGATTGTTTTGTACCATTTGGATAATAGCAGGTTTAAGCTCAAATAAATTAGCAGCTACATCAAGATTTTGGATAGATAAGTGAATCTCATCTGCTGTAGGATTTGCATAATCTCTTAGGGGTCTAGGTTGATCTTCATCCTCTTTTCCTTGATTGTTCAAGTTGTTTTCCATGGTACCAGAATTTCTAGGTTCTCCTCTTAACTTTCTAATCCTTCTAACAGTGCGTTCTAATTCTGAATCGTAGTGTATAAGAATTTCATGTCTAAATTTATGCATACAATTTGAAATCAATACTCAGTAATATAATTAACTAAATTTAAATATAAAAATAAGTTGTAATTTAAGTAAAAATTTTCTAATAATCCTAATTTGTCCGTTACTCTGATCGTGATTTTACTCACCCACTCAATCACTCCCCGGCAATGGCACCAAAAACTTGACAACGACTTTATATATGCAATAAAATATAAGATAAATGTGGACAATTAAATATTCAATAATTGTAAAGTCACATTTATCAATGCAAGTATGTGTATCGCTCAAGTAATATAGAGCTCTAATGGAGTCCTAGATATCGATCCCAGAGGGAGTAGTTTAGAATTAAATATATAATTTTAATAACTAATAAATAACTAATTATATTAAGTAGGGTTTAATTCTAATATTCAATATATAAGAAAGCATCATTCTCCTTGTCAAGAAATTATAGTGAATGGATAAAATGAATTAGTTCAATTTATATTATGTCAAATAGGAGCATACCTGTTCTTTACCCTTTGGTCCAAGCATAAAGAATATTGACTAATCCTATGCTTGTTCACTGAATTTATGGCTAGGCTTGGAGGATATCGGCTCTCACTTCGGAGCTCCCACGTTCCCCTCACCTGAGGGCTAACATTTACACTTCAGCACCAAAATGATAGAACCAAATTGGGGATTTTAGTCTGTCACTCTAAAATCTCCAAATCTACGCCCGATAATATTATTTCCTTATTTATTTGCACCAACTTCCAAGGGCTTTGACCTCCCTGAATCATGGATGTAATCTTCACTTTAGTTGTAAAACTCAACATATTTTAACTAATCAATTGGTCAGATTTAAAGTAAATTAAGATCGAAGTGAAAAGATCATCACAATTTCATAAACATTTTCATGGCTTCACCAATTCAAATCACCATTTCACAAATCTCGAGACAATGAGAATGACAGAGAAAACTACTCAGAAATCATGGGGAAAACACAACAAAACTCGGAATTCATATATAAAATCAAACTCATATAAACTACAACAAGTAAATCACTTATCTCTAATATCTCTCTAAGAGCACTCCTCGAAGTTCTTCTGAATCTCTTCCTTTCTTTACAGCACACAAAATTTTTTTTCAAAGTAGCAAGGAGGAGGAAATCTTCCTCTAATCTTACAATCTCTCGAAGAAATCCTCACAATTGTTACACACTAATGGAAAATCTATACACTCTAGGACCTCTCTAACATCCAGGACCTTCCTAATTTTTGACCAAAATGTTCTTTTAAAGTTGTGGATGAACTTTCCCAAGAGTTGCCTAAGCATCCCTTTAAAATTTGTCCTTATCCAAAGCTTGAGTAGGTATAACCATCGATCTCGCCATCGGCGGCCTCAAGGGCCTCGTCGGCGGGCTTCTGAAGAATTTTGTCCAGTAGTCTCGGGAAAAACTTATCGTCGGCGAGGTCTAGGATGCCGTTGGCGGCCTAGTTCAAATCTCCACATTTTGGTCATTTTCGCTCCAAATTCACTCCTTTTTTGCATCTTTTTGCTCCAATGACCCTAATTCATCATTCTTGCAAAAAAATATCAAAAGTACCTCTCTTTAAAGTGCAATATCATTAAAAATAGTATAAAATATATATGAAAATCTCAACATATTTTCCTTTGGTCAGTTGGACTTTGGAATTATATATCTTATTTCAGACAGTGCTTGGGTAAGTACAAATCATTGTGTTCCTAAGAAAGGAGGAGTGATTATTGAAGTTAAAGAGAATAATGAATTAATACCTATCAGACAAGTTCTTGGATGACGTGTTTGCATTGATTATAGAAATTTAAACACTGTCACTAGGAAAGATCACTTCCCTTTACCATTCCTAGACCAAATATTGGATCGACTTGCTGAGCACAAATATTTTTTATTTTTAGATGGATATACCGGCTACCATCAAATTTCTATTGCTCCTAAGGATCAAAAAAAGACAACATTTACTAGTCCTTTTAAAACTTTTGCTTTTCAAAGAATGTCTTTTGAATTATGTAATGCACTTGCAACATTACAGAGATGTATGATGTCTAAATTTATCAAGTTAATTGATGATGGAATAGAAGTTGTTATGGATGATTACTCTGTATTTGGAACATCATTTGACGCATGCTTAAATTATCTTGAAAAAGTTTTGGAGTTATGCGAAAGAACTAATTTTGTTCTAAATTGGGAGAAATGTAAATTTATGGTTACAAGAGGAATTGTTTTAGAGCATAAAATTTCAGAAAATGGTATGGAAGCAGACCCTACAAAATTTCAAGTTATATCTAAATTAACACCCCCTACAAATGTAAGAGGGGTTAGAATTTTTCTCGGACATGTTGGTTTTTACAGGCATTATATTAAAGATTTTTCAAAAATTCCTAAACCTCTATGCCAATTCTTAAAAAAGGACAAGAAATTTGAGTTTACTGAAGACTATTTAAACACCTTTAAGCTATTAAAAGAAAAGCTAATCACAACTCCTATTATAGTTTCACCTAACTAGGAGAAACCATTCAAATTGATGTGTGATGCTAGTGATTATACTATCGGAGCTATTCTTGGACAAAGGTATGATAATATTTTTAAATTCATATACTACGCTAGTAAAACTCTTAACGATGCTCAAATTAACTACACTGTCACTGAAAAAGAGTTACTGGCTATAGTGTATGCTTTTGACAAATTTAGATCTTATTTAATTGAAACTAAATGTGTTGTGCACATTGATCACTCTGATATTAAATATCTGATGCAAAAGAAGGATGTCAAACCAAGGTTAATTAGAAGGATACTTTTGATGCAAGAATTTGATTTTATGGTTATTGATAGAAAGGGAACTGATAATCAAATTGCTGATCATTTGTCGAGATTAGAATATCATGACTTATCTGACACCAACAATGAAATTACAGACAGTTTCCCTGATGAACAACTTTATAATATTAATGAGTGAAAAATACCATAGTATGTTGATATTGTTAATTATATTGTAAGTGATATTTTTTCACTTATGCTGACATTGCAATAGCAAAGAAAATTCTTTCATGATGCGAAAGCATATTTTTGGGATGAACCTAATTTATATAAAAAATGTAAGGATTTTATTATGACAATATGTGTACCTTATGAAGAAACTGAACTAATCATTCAGAAATGTCATGATTTTGAATTTAGAGGACATTTTGGGATTGATAAAACAGCTTATAAAGTTTTACAAGCGGGATTCTATTGGTCTACTCTCTTTAGAGATGTTTATAGATACATAAAAA
>NEWO01000185.1:132326-153095 GCA_003013225.1 Phalaenopsis aphrodite
ACGGCAAGGAGGAAAAAATCTCTCACTTTCCTTCCACTCTTAAAATCTCTCGAAGAATTCCTCACAATAATAACCACTCTCTACACTCTAATGGGCACCACAAACAACAAAGACTCCGCGGACACCCCCGTGGACACCACTTTTTCAAGAGTTGCCCAAGTGTCCCTTCAAAAATCGTCCACATTCAATGCATCTGTTGAGAGAACCGGCGTGCTCGTCGTCGTGGCCTCGATGGTGTTGTCGGCGGCCTTCTAGCATATTTAATTCTGGACTCTCGGGAAAAACTCATCGTCGGCGGTGTCGAGCTCGCCGTCGGTGCCCAAGATCAAATCTCCATATTTTGGTTCTTTTTGCTCCAAATTCTCTCCTTTTTGCATTGTTTTGCTCCAATGACCATAATTCAACATACCTGCAACAAAACATCAAAACTACCTTTATTTAAAGTGCAATATCATCAAAATCAGTGTAAAATATGTATTAAAATCTCAACATATTTTCCTTTGGTCAGCGAAACCGTTTTATTTGCCGACAATTTCCCTTATTTAATATGAAGAATTAAATAAGGTTTATATTAAGTTGGGTTTGGAAAAGTTTCCTATAAAGGCAAGCACCTATAGTTAATTACATCTTAAATGACAAAGCCACCTAAGAAAACTTTCTATAAAAATCGGGAAATATTATCTTCATGGATTTCAAAAGGATAAGACTTTTCAATGATATCATGCAAAGAAGTGTGAAATGGGATTGGCTCAAATTTGGAGCATTTTATTTTGGAATCCAAAGGAGGAAGAACTAAGAGATGTCTTGGATTCAGAGGAGAACCTCGATGACTTCCCGGTCTATCATATTGTTTGAGTTCAATTTTGAGGAGAAATTATTCAGTTGTTTCATCCTGCCAATTTTATTTGTTTGGGCTTACATTCGTGTGAAACGATCTCAGAAATAGCCTGGAAGATGTGAGGGTTTAATTAATGACGGACGATAACCTCAGAATCCTAAGACAAGTTAGGGCTTATATTGCACAACATGGTTGTACAAAGGCCTAAAAATAAGGTGAGGATTTATGTTGCATAAGCAGACAACCTCAAAATCTTATGGTTTAGTTGTTTAATTCTAAGGAAAGAAAATTGGTTTAACTGAGGAAGACAGGATTTGCTGTTGAAGATGACCGTGTTGCCTATCATACTAACTCCAAGCTCCTTGCTATAACGAGTTTGAGTTTTTTAGGGTGTCAAGTTATGATGTCAAATCAAACGGCCCTATGGTTGTAGTTTTTTAAATGTTATGGGGGATGTTAAAGTTGATTAAAGCGACACCGGTTAGGATCGTATGGTTCCCTCGTTCCGGCACCACTATTTTCTATTGGATTCACTNTTCTATAAAAATCGGGAAATATTATCTTCATGGATTTCAAAAGGATAAGACTTTTCAATGATATCATGCAAAGAAGTGTGAAATGGGATTGGCTCGAATTTGGAGCATTTTATTTTGGAATCCAAAGGAGGAAGAACTAGAAGATGTCATGGATTCAGAGGAGAACCTCAATGACTTCCCGGTCTATCATATTGTTTGAGTTCAATTTTGAGGAGAAATTATTTAGTTGTTTCATCCTGCTAATTTTCTTTTTTTGGGCTTACATTCGTGTGAAACGATCTCAGAAATAGCTTGGAAGATGTGAGGGTTTAATTAATGACGGACGATAACCTCAGAATCCTAAGACAAGTTAGGGCTTATATTGCACAACATGGTTGTACAAAGGACTAAAAATAAGGTGAGGATTTATGTTGCATAAGCAGACAACCTCAAAATCTTATGGTTTAGTTGTTTACTTCTAAGGAAAAAAAATTGGTTTAACTGAGGAAGACAGGATTTATTGTTGAAGATGACCGTGTTGCCTATCATACTAACTCCAAGCTCCTTGCTATAACGACTTTAAGTTTTCTAGGGTGTCAAGTTATGATGTCAAATCAAACGGCCCTAAGGTTGTAATTCTTTAAATATTATGGGGGATGTTAAAGTTGATTAGAGCGACACCGGTTAGGATCTTATGGTTTCCTTGTTCCGGCACCACTATTTTCTATTAGATTCACTTAGTCCAAATGAATTTACTAAACTCAACCTAATGAGTTCCATAATTTCATTTAGACCGTGGGAAGCCTCGTTAGCAACCGTAGGTTACCTCCTCCAAGGGATTCCCGATCATCCGATAGAGGCGTCATAATTTAGTTGCAATTTGTTTTTTGGTATGATGTTTTTTATTAAATTTTGAGTTGTCTTATATTTTTGAATGTTGTGGGGGTAAATTTTATCTTGGTTGATTTTAGTTTTGGTTTTGGTTCTAGTTTTGTGTCTATTCTGATAGTTTTAGTTTTCATGAAGGGTGACATCATTGTTTAGCATGCAGATTTGTGTTAACATCAAAAGTATGACATGAAAGTACAAGAAAGACGAAGCTGTAAACTGTAAAAGTATATCTGACGAGTCTTGTCGTTCCACCACCTAAAACTCAAAATGCATGTCAGGGCATTTTATATGAAGCAGGAAAGTAAAGTTTTGGAGACCAGTCAGAACCCTAGGTCATATCTTGGTGGGTTCATATTAGTTTGATTAAGAATGATTTTTGTTAAGCAAAACATATTAAGTTTAGTAGACCTCCGAGGTATCCAACAGGCCTGGAGGAAGAAGCATGCCCATGCTTCCCTCTCACTGCCTGGTGAAAAGTCTCGAGCTCTTTTAAACTTATTATGTTGCTTAATAATACATCCTATAATTACCTTTAATGCTCAGTGAACAATGATGTTTCAATTATCCCTAAGAGTAGGGTAATTATCATTTGTGATTTAATTTGTAAATTATGCGGGTGAAGAACCTTAAAAGGGGCAAGTTAATGTTATCAAGGCACTCAGCCAACTTTTTAATTTGGACTTATAGTGTTTTAAAGATATTCAATTTTAATTATGTTCTAATCCTTATTTAATCATATTTGATTTATCCTATGCCACTACTGACCCCTTAAGATTTTGATAGATGTCTTATTCATTTTTGAAAGAGATTAAAATTTTAAGTGATGATGATTCATTTTTAAAACTTTTGAAAATCATTTTAACCTCAAATAGGGGTATTAAATTAGTGGGTTATCAACACCCAAAATCATACCCCTAAGTCTAGGATTATTTATTTGACTAGGCTTCCAAATTTTAATAATTTAAGGAAAATATAAATTTATGCTTTAATTAACAAAAGTGAGATTGGTTTCTACCAATTAATCTCCTTTTAGTTTCAATTATCCAAATGAGTTAGTTAAAATTAGAAGTTACCCTCTTTGAATTATGCTTAAATGTTAATTAAGGCCAAATTTCTAAAATTACACTTTTGCCCCTAAGGCTCTATCACTTCATAATTTATCAAATTTAATTCAAATAACTTTGAAATTTCCATCTCACCTCACTCATGGGTCAATTAAGACATCATAGGAGAAAATGTGATTTTTCAAAATTTAATTTAATTTAAATATTTAGTTTAATTCAAAATTATGATTTTTAAAGCAAATTCCATAACTTTACGAAGGTAGAGCCTAATCCCTTGAAATTTTTACTGTAGGTAGAATTAGACTATAGAATCATTGAGACCAAATTTCATGATTTATTAAGTTTTATCAGAATTATTAAAATTATTTCAAGTTCTGGAGTGTTTATTAATTATAAAATATTTTAAATGTGAAAAATTATGTTTTACTTTTTTATTAAATCCCGTTGATGTCAAGGAGCTCAGAGAAATAAATTTCACATTTTTATTTTATTTTTATTTGAATTATTAGAGTTATTTTAGTGAAAATTCATTTTTAGCCTTTAAAAAATATTTTTAAGTTTCAAAATTCAATATCTTTATTTAGAAAATCAAGAAAAATATTCCAATTGTTCCTAAGTGTTTAAAAAACAATTTAGAATATTTTCATAAATTTTATTACTCTTGTGATTTTTAACTTTTTTCTTAATTTTTCAAATATTAAAAATAGGCTAAAAATGAAGTTTTTATTTTAAACACAATTTTATTTTTAGAAAATTCTCTTGATCACAAAGAACTCCAAAATCTAGTTTCCACAATTTTTTGTGTTCTATTTTGATTATTAAAAATCATTTTAGTGTCAAAAATGTCATTTAAGTTATAAAATCAATTTGAGTTATCAAATGAGTTTAAAATATTTTAAAATTTTTATGGGGAGTTCTTTGAGTCTTAAACAATAGTGGAGATAAAAAATCAAGTCATTTTGATTTTGGTATTTTCCAAAATTAATTATCTTTTTTGTCTTAGGGATTGTGAAGATTAGATGCATTTTGAATGACTTGGCTCATGAAATATTTTTCAAATAGTTCTCTAGTCATAGTAGACCTACCAAAATTTTCTTAGATTTTTCTAAGAAACATGCTAATTATTATGATTAATTTATGTAAATAATAGACATAAGCTTGAAAAATATTGATCTATGTCTAGAGGTCTCCCCTGACTTTGGAAAAATCAGGGAATGTTCCCCTTATCAGAGGCTACGACATGTCAAAATTGCAAGCCATGGTGAAATGCCTACATGCATAGGGAGTTGAAAGACTCCTAACCCTAATTGATTTATTAAAAATGAAATACACATCAAATGTACTTCAAATTATTTCTACATTGTTCACCTCTATTCACTAAGCAAGATGGTATTTTTATTTTATTTTTTTGATTTTTCTACATCAAGATATGGATTTTCAAAGTTTAGGGACATTTTCTGATTTATTTAATTCCCTATTTATCTACTTAATCACGCGGCACCATGTTAACCTACGGCGGCTCCGAAGCTCCACGCGACACACTCCTATTTGACGTCGTCATCCACCTCAGTGGTGACTAGGCCCGCAGTTCATATAAGGGAGTGTTGTCCAGCTTGATCTCATCCTTTGATGAGAAAAACGTGCGATCAGACAGCTCTCCGGCATCGTCCCCAATAGCCTAGCCCGAGAACCGTCCATCTTCAAGGCTTGATATCTCCCTAATTTCTTAACCAAATTGAATAATTTTTTTTTAAAATGCTCGTCTAGACTAGATGAACATATCTATATAGTTAAGATGCCATGAAATGAACTTTGAACAAATGAAGAGTGAAAATAGGCTTAGCAAGAGGAGGAGATCAATAACTTGGCTCTGATAAGGGAAGCTTCAATCAGAGGTGCTTAGCACATTCGTTGAGGTCCAAGGAGGCTACGGATTGAGCCTCTTTCTGTGATGAAAGGTCTAAGTATGAATTCGACCAAGCTCAATTTCAGGTGCTGGTCTAGAGCTATGTTAGGGTCTCTGTGGAACGGGGATTTGATGGAGCTTCTCCTTCTTTCACTTTGGTGAAGGTAGGTATGTTTAATTTGAGTTTGGTGGACTGTGGAGGTGTATTGACCTCTGTCCTAGTTTTAGGCAGAAGTTTGAGCTCAAAATTGAGCTTACACAGTGGGAATCAGTGGGGGAAAGTGGTTGACTTGAGTTGAGGAAGTCTCAAAGAGTCTCTATGAGCAATTTGAAGGGCTTTCTCTGAGAAAATTTCAACTCTCCTTCCATGGCATTGGAGGGGAGCTTTTATAAAAATTGGCTTGGGGTGGCTGTCATGACCAATGTTTGTGTGTAATGTGATGCTTAGGTGGAGAGCAGAGGGGCTCTAAAATTTAAATTGGGTGAGCTGACCTCTGGGTTTGAATTGGGTGAAGTTTAAGAGGGGGTGGCCCTTGGTTTTGGCTTCTCTGGTGACTAGGCCAGCTAGCCATGGCAGGGGGAGGTGGCTAGGAGTTCAAGAACCTCAGAGGAATCTGTCAAAGCAATTAGGTTAAATTGGTGGGAAAATTTGGCAAGGATATCTTTGATTTGGGCAATTAAGGCAATAAATCCCTTTATTTGGGGGACCCTTGGTCCATAGCTCATTTAGCTTGGGTTAGGTGGTCTTGGCTCAGTCCTAGGGGTCCTAGGATTGGCTGTGGTGTAGTTAGTTTGGTCATGTTGAGTTTAATTTTGTCAAATTTGATCATGGGTCAATTTAAGTTCACATGGTCAAGTGTTGGGTTTGGGTTAGGCTAGCCATAATTTCAAGCCCAATTGAATAGTGCATTTGATGTAGATGATTGTAATGAACAGTTTTGGTGAAGGATTGAAAAAATTTTGAGTTCAATTGGGGTTTCAATTTGAAGGATTTTGGGATTTTGGTGAATTTGGGCATGTTGGGCTAGACTTGGGTCTAAATTGGGCTAGGCTTGGGCTAAGTACAAATTTATTGTTGAGAATGGTCAATAAAAATGTGATGAAGAGTTTTCAACATGAATTGGGTCTCAATTTTGTGGTTAAGGCAATCAATTTGGTGGAATTTTGAGACATGGCCAATTTGGCGCAAATTTGGGGATTTTGGATTTAGGTTAAAATTAAATAAAATTGAGGCTTTACCAAGGCCAATTTAAGGTCAATTTTGATGTTTAGGAATGTTATGAAGACTTTTCAATATAAATTGTGCAAATTAAGTGGGCTATGGGTTTACTTAGGTGAGATTAGGTCATGTGGCCAAAATTGGGGCTTTTGATTTAGATCAAAATTGGGCTCAAATCATGGGCCAATTGAGCTTTGATTTGGTTTATATTGGTCATATGAAAGGTTAATTTAAGTTTAGGATTTATATTGGGGGAAATTGGGACCAATTTGATGGACATTTGAGGTGGATTTGGGAAAAATTGGGCCTTTAAAGGCCATTTAGGGGTTTTGGTCAAAATGGTCAAAATGGACAAATTACGTCATGTGGTAGTTGAAAAAAGTGAAATTGGGAATATTCGGGATATTTTGGGAATTTTTGAGATTTTTTGGAATTGTTGGACTTTTGGGCTAAAGAGGGATATTTTGATAATTTGGCAATTTTTTGGTAATTTTGGGTAATTTGGGTATTTTCAAAAGACTTGAAATTATTTTTGAATAAATTTAGGTATTTTGGGTAAATTTCAGAAGCTTGGCCAAATTTAGGGTCCCAAGGGTATCTAGGTAATTTGGGGGAGTTTAGAAACAAAATGCTAAGTTGGGTATTTTGGTAGAGTTGGGATGCCAACCACCATAAAAATGCCATGGACCAATGGAAACCCCATTTTTGGTCCTCTATGTACAGGTCAGCTAAACCCTAGCCTAGGGCCAGTGGGTTTAGGGGACCATCTACATGAGTATCCCAAAAGTATCAAGGGATCAAAGTTAAGAAATTTTGGTTTGTGCTTGTGAGTGGTTGTGAGTGAAGTGATTGCTGGTGAGTGCCTTAGCTCTAGACCAACACCCAGGGCCAACCCTAAGGTCCAACAGTCCTATTAGAACTCTTCTTAAGCTCTCCCATAGTGACCCCACCTACTAAGTGTTAGAGGTTAGATCTGTAGAACTTCAAGTTGAGTAAAGAGGAGTTTTGAATTTCTAATGATGAGGGTTTATTTTCTAGTTTTCTAGGAATAGTCAACAGAAAGTCTTGTGGCTAGACCTTAAGCTACTAAAGAGGAAAACTAGACCTTAACCAAAAATGAGGTCAACATGGCGTTTTTTCGTCATTTTGAAGTGGGCCCAGTCAGATACACGTGACAAGATTTTATTAGGGTCCGGACATAATCTCGAAAATTTTTTTTCCTATAACAGAGGAGGAGAAATTCCCGTAACTAATTAATAGCGTTGGGGCCACACCCCTAACAACATATAATTAATAAACTATAAAATATTTATTGACCCTTACGCAAATACACAAAGTAAAATACTAAAGCACTAAATATTGAGTTATTGGAAAATGAAGTATGAGTGACTGATTCCAAAGAGAGCTGCTTCAAATTTGACAGCCAACCCTTTGGATGGGAAAAGAAGATGAGAAGAGTCGAAGATAAATATCAGCGAAGAGAGATGGGCTTAATGTTATGGAGAAAAATTTGCGTACATAAGACGCACACAACGCTGCGTACGTCAGGGAGGTTATTCAGAGGGGTATTGACCGCGTTATACCCCCATAACCTCCCTGTAACATACTTGTACTTTCTAGTAAGTTTCGTGTTTCTATTTTCATATATTTATTAGTTACATATAGATTTGGGGTAGCTTATAGAAAGATTATAATTGATATAACGCCAATATAACTTCCAATACCATTTGAATAATCTCCGAGACATATAACTCTTTTATAAGATTGTAATATTAATATATAAACACTTAAAAATTGTGTGTTAGTTTGGACGAGGCGGGCTAAAACAGCGGGCTCAAACAAAAGCTTATTTTACTACTTCCCTTCCATCTCCAAGCTCCAAGGCAAATCATGGACAACCCTCAATCCACCTGTAACGGCGACGCGCACGATCGATGGTCCGATGCGCTTGACCGAATCCACTCTCCCCCTCTACCCTCCATTGCTGCCGCCGCCACTGCTAGGTCCCCTTCGTCTCCCTTTTTCCCTCCGCTGCCTCCGATGTTAGCCACATCTACGCTTCGCTCAAACTTATTGCCTGAGCTAAAGGAAACAGATCAAGACCATCAATCCGATTCTCCTCCCGCTGGCGATCCTCCTGCCTCCTCCTCATCCTCCTCGTCTGGCGAGGAACCCTCTGCCCCTAAGAAGCAAAAGCCTCTTTCCTCCTTCACAGATGACCCCCAATGCCTCCCCCCTCCCCTTCCAGCATCCTCCGCCGCTGCCAAGAAGCCCAAAAAGAAGAGCAATAACGTCTGGACGAAATCTACCTCCCGCAAGGGTAAGAAAAAGAGCAAGCTGAATTCGACTCCGCAAGCCCCGGAAGATACCGTTCTCATCACTCCTATTGCTCGCTTTCCCGATAAATCCGATGACTTTCCCGACGCCAAAATCTGCCTCTCTCGTGTGTACAAGGCCGAGAAGGTCGAGCTAAGTGACGATCGCCTCTCCGCCATGAGTACTAAGGGATATAGGATGGTTCGTGCTACGCGTGGGGTTGTTGATGGCGCTTGGTACTTTGAGATTAGGGTGATTAGGCTAGGCGAGTCCGGACACACGAGGCTTGGGTGGACAACAGAGAACGGGGATCTTCAAGCACCTGTCGGTTATGACGGTAATAGCTATGGGTATAGAGATATTGATGGGTGTAAGATTCACAAGGCGCTGAGGGAGGAGTATGGGAAGCAAGGTTATTCTGAGGGGGATGTAATTGGTTTCTATTTAAGTCTTCCTGAGGGAGGCCAATATGCACCTAAGCCTCCCAATTTTGTGTGGTACAAGGGGCAGAGGTACATGTATTCTGCCACAGGGAAGGATGAGCCTCCAAAGGTTGTGCCTGGTAAGTGACCCTTCCTTTTTCCCATTGTCGATTTCTAGGTTATGGTTTTTGGTTTCTTTTGATTGTAGCTACATTCTGCATAAGTTATTAGTTTCTATTTGACTTGTATGTTTCTAATTTTGTTCTATTTGCCTGCCTGAGTTTGATCGCTTCATTTCCTTAAGAATTAGACTTCCTTTCGAAGACATACTCTGCAATTGTTCATCTTATTCTTTTTTTATAGACTTTGAAGTTTTAGGTCAAATTTCTTTATTTTTCTTAGTTTTGGAAAGTATCAAGCTTTAAACTTTTCCAGACTCCTGTAGTTACTGTTTTTTGTTTGATCAAACATTAGTATGTTTCTTACTCCCCTTTCTTTTATCGCTAGTTTTCCGTTCATCAATTCCATCAAGCATTAGACATATATTGGTGATACTATAACTCTTAAAACTCTTCTCTTTGAGCTGTTGTGGCTTGAACAATTATCTTGAGAGCCATTTCAGTATTTGAATAGTTGGATGTGAGGGTTAATGAATTGATGGCAGCTGCATTAGTTATAGCGCCAGTTCTTTTTTCCATCAGGCATTATAAATCTCCTTAACAACTCATTAGGAAGTTGTCTCCAGTAGTCCGTTTACTCACAGCATATTATCCTTTGAACTCATTTCTATGCCAGCTTGTCTCATCTCCACTGCATTGACAAATTTATGTTTGGTCAAATAAGATTTATGCTAGTAAATTTTCCTTGGAATTACAAAAGCAAGGTAGATGGGCAATACTCATCTGAGAATTTATGTTCTAATGTGTTAAGCAATGGACAGTATTATCTGTAAGCTCACACAAGAAGATAAATTGGTGATTGAACTTGAGAATTTAAGTTGATCATGCTGCATTTTAATCTTGGTTGTTGTATTTAATGTCCATTCAAGGTCACATAAACATGAAAATAGAGTGACAGTTTGAAATCAGGCTATTACAGGAGTGTGGTAACCACTAAAAAACCAATCATGAACAAACCTTTTTAAAATGCTTGTCATACAAGAGTAGCAGAGAGTTTGACATCTAGCAATTACACAAGTAGCATAACCATTTATGAACAAATCAATTTATGCACCTTGTCAAAGGGAAAATTATATACCTAGCACACAATTCGTTTGTATTTACACATGTCACACCTAAACTTTCATATTTACATATATGGCACTTTGGTGTTTTAAATCTATGCATGAAAATGTGTTTTTCACTTTTCAAATTTTATAATAGTGCTATTTTTAATGTGATATTAAATATTTGAGTGTTGTTTGTGTAAATATGAAAGTTTTGATTTGAGACATGTAAATACATTAGAATTGTGTCCTATGAATGCAAATGTCCCTTTTTTAAAATGTTTTTTTATGGTTGTGTATGCTTTTGAATGTGTGGCTTATGCTTATGTGTGGATTGGCTTATGCTGAGAGATGGTGGTGGTGGTGGTGATGTTGGTTGTTGTTGAGTGGGGGCAATTACTGCATTGTTGGATGAAAATTTCTTTTGGTTGGTAGCTAATTTAGCTATTGTTTATGTTTCCAAGTATTGCGACTTGGTTGGTATTCCTATTTTTTTCTACAAGTTTGGTAGGATGTCTTTGTATTCTTATGCTTTTTGTCTACTTGTCCGCCTGGTTGGGTGAGTGAGGGTTGAGTGGGGGCATTTTATTATGGTAGTGCAAGATGGGATCTATTTTGGCTTCCGACGAACATGTTATTTATTTGTTTTTTTTGTTTTGAAAGTTTATTCAAGTTTCATTTTTTTGTGATGTCAGTGTAATATAGGAACTAAAAAATGTGATTGTGATTAAGTGATATGGAAAGCTTGATTTTCATTTTTACGTCATGCATTAAATTTGATCAATGAGTTGTTAGTATCATTAATTTGTAACAATAGATGTTATTATGTCAATGATTGAGCAGTAACTATTCCATTTGGTAACAATGCAACTTGTTTTTTTGTTATTATCATGGTTCAAAGGGGAAAGTTTGAAAACTTTGTTGGCATCATGTGCTTGTAAGAATAATTATTAGATTTCCTATAATCAAGTTTCCTTATATACAACCATTAGATTTATTACTTTCCATAACACTCTCCTTCGAGCTGGAGCATAGATATTTAGCTTGCCCGACCTAGCTCCATTAATGTTTTTTGTGAAGATGTCTCATAGCTATATCCTAGTCTTTAGATGAGTTGTAGAAATCAAATTTTACTTAATATTTTTATGAACAAAATAACAATCTATCTCAATGTACTTAATTTGTTTATGGAACAGAGGGTTTGAAGCAATATGAATTGCAACTTAGTTATTACTCCACAATTTTGCTGGAATTGTCATCTGAAAACTCCTTTTGGACAAGTTGGGGGACTCGAATCAATTCACTTGAATCTTATGCCATTGCTTGGTACTTAGAACCAGCACTGGATCGTGACACAGCGTTATGTTTTGTACATGTGGCCAAATTATCACCAACAAAATCCCAATATCTACTAATGGATCTCTGATTTATCTTGGAACTTGTCAAATCTGCATCAAAGAAACATTCAATATTTTTATGCCCATGATTCTGATATAATTTATCTTATCCATAACCTCTTTTGAGGTAAAATAGTTTATATTTCAAAGCTAACCAATGATAAGCTATAGGGAAAGACATGAACTGACTTATAATGCTAACTGGATAAACAATGCCTAAGTGAATCTTTATGAGAGGTAGTTTAATTTGTTACTTTCTATATCGTTTAGGATCATTAAAAATCTCTCCATCATTGGTAATTTGTTGGTTACGAAGCTTCAGAGTACTGTATAATTTGATCCCTAGTTTCTTGGTTTCTGCTAACAAGTCCAAAATACATTTCCATTGAGATTTGAAAGATACCTTTCTTGCTTTACATTTACTTTACTCTTCTACTGCTTCGCTAAATTTTTCAAATTATGCCCAAGGACTTTGCTTCAATCCATATAATGACTTCCGAAGCTGAAATGTTCTCCTAGAATTAAGATTGCTTTATGTATATCTCTCGAAAAGTTCACCATGCAGAAAGATATCTGTTACATCAATTTGGTGTAGGGGCTAATCATTCTTTTCATTAAGACATTTATTTCATCAAACATTGTTGCCCGCCACCTATAATCGGTTAAAGCTATTGAACATATCTAGGGACCTCAACGGAGGCAATAGAAGCAATTGAAGAGCAAGAAATTGAATATAACTGGTTATATTTAATACAAAAGGAAATGGGATAGGCACATTGATGTTTCTCTCTTTGAAGTTACATCATGGTCACTCAGAGAAGGGTCCATTGAAGAAGATGATGTCGTTGCCAATTTAAGATCAGAGATGAGATTTTCTAGAGTAAGCATCAGTGATGGGTGGTGTAAACTGAACCACTTTTGGTAGAGGTGGAGATGGAGCAAGATTTGAACAGACGATGTTATACATTAACAACTCATCATAATCTTGTGAAGATTTAGGCTATGATGAGTCACCAAAGGATGAGATTTGTTTGTAAAGGGTGACATTAACTGAAATCATTTACCTATTTAAGAGAGGAAAAACATTAAACCTTTTTTTTGCAAATAAGAGTATCCTAGAAAGACGCACCTTAATGACTTAGGTCTAGTTTAGAAACCTGTGGACGAGTATCAAAAATAAAATAATTTCGCTCAAACGTACGTGGTTCAATTAGAAAGAGAGTTGGATATAGAACTTGGTAAGGTATTTGGTTTTGTAAAATAATAGAAGACATCTGATTAATAAATGAATATGAAGTGGAAACTGCATCAACCCATAATTATTTGGGCATATTAGTTTGAAATAGAAGGATTCTAGTTGTATCAAGAAAATGTCTATTTCTCATTTTATCTACTCTATTTTTTAATGGAGTATCGCCACAAAATGATTGGTGAAGCATTTTGTTTTGTGCCTCTGTCTAAATAAGTGCATAAATATATTTCTTGGTATTTTCATTTCTCATACTTTTAACCGAAATATTGAAATGACTTTTTATTTCAGCACAAAAGGATTAAAAATGTGAAAACAACTTAGTGCTAGATTTCATAAAGTAAAGCAAATTCATACGAGAGAAATCATCCATAAAGATGATAAAATACAAAATTTCATTAGATAAAACAAAATAAGGTCCTGAAACATCAGAATGAACTAACTCAAAATTATTACTGTCTTTTGTTCCCAAAATTAATAAATGATGGGTTTGACAAATTGACATGACTCACAATTAATGATCATAATTGTGGAAATTTAATGTATAACTTTTTAATATTAGTAAGCCCTATATGACAATGGATCTCAAAAGAAGATAAGGTGCTAGAACAGACTATGGGCCGAGGTAGTTTGTTATCCAAAATGTGTAGCCCCTGTCCTTTACAAATAATTTCTTCGTCATAAGATCCTGAAAAAGACAAGAATAAGCTACAATAATTAAGAACACGTGTAATTTTGTTAGCAGAGACTATTAAAAGAAAATTGAGGTGAATTAAGTAAATAAGTTTAATGGAATATAAATATAACATTAATGATGTCAGAACCCAGAACATTAGAGGTATATAAATCTGCTAAGGTGACATAATAAAGATATTTATGAAAGGTGGAAAAGAATTTTGGATTACCGATCATGTGATCTATAGCACGAAAATCAATGTCCCATTGTGTGAAAGAGGAAATAAGATCAGTATCATTGTTACCTGACTCAACAAGAGCAATTATAGAAAGTTTTTTTATTCTTATTGAAGTTGGATAAATTTAGCATATTCATTTACAAAAAATCGAGAGTTTAATTTTAAGTGGTCTCATTAGTAGTGACTGTGTGAGCTGATTGTGTTCTAGAATCCTTCTGATTCTTTTTGAGCAACTTTTAACACATTCTCTTCTTATGACTAGGTTTATGGCGTTAGTAGCAAACTAAGCTGGTGTATTGATTTTCAGAATTCGCAGTTCCACTTCTATAATTGCCCTGATACTGATGTTTACTGTTGTCTATATTTTTTTGGCTAGCAAGAGGAACAGGTTGTTGTACGGATGAAACTTGAGAACTCAGAATAGTACACAACACTCTAGTATAGGCTTCTTTCAAAGTTGTAACTCTATAGTCAGATAGGATATATGATTGGACATTTTCATACTTAGAGTTTAGGTCACCTAGAAAACTCATAATAGCCATTTGTATTCTTTGAGCCCGCTGAATACAGACATCAGTATTGTAGGACAATCATGCATACAAGTTTTCATAAATCTATTTAAGGTGCATGTGATTAGTGTTAAGTGATTGATCGTGTTGTTCAACTCGATAGAACTTCATTCATACATCAAAGATTCAAGAAATATTTTCTCCAAGAAAACATAAATGTCAATTCCTACATCACACCTTTAACATAATCACAATAAGCAATATGCCTAGATTGATCAGGTTCGATAGAATTCCGTATTTGTATCAAGATTTGAACATTAATTCTCATCTAATCAATAATTCAGATCAGTCTCAGCTGGTGGATTATCACTGAATTGGCACTCTTGAGAAATATGTCTCAAATAGAGTCATAATTTTATTCCAATAAACTAATTGACATCATTTAATTTTTCATCAGTTATTTAAGCCACCGATGAAACTAAAATTGTCACAACATATTTCTGCTCGCTAGTCATGATTTTCACCAAATATTCGAAGAGACTGAATCAACTAATCCCAATAGTGTTATTTGTTGAAATAGGAGATGGGGCGAAATTAATCGCGTATGCTATGATCCTGTCCCCTAACTTGGGCAAACCAATAAGATGAATCGCTTCCGAATGGACTCCTCAATGCGATAGCGCGGACGTGTTGATATAGTCCGACAAACCAATAATATGATTTGATGGAGACAAACAATGCCAAGCCAAAGGGCGAGATAAATGCTAAAGATGGCATTGACAAGCCAGGAAAGATGGAACAACATGGATGAGACAAACGATGAGACAAACACCAGTGGTGAACGATACCGAGCCATCGGAGACAAACGACTCGACAAATAGTTCGATGATCACTAAATACAAATAAACAAACGAATGTTGAAGTCGGCTGCAAAACAATGCTCACACGACAAATACCCACTGTTCCTTGAATTGTTCGTCTTCAACGTACAGACGAACGATTCAAACGCTACAGACGAAGCCGCTCTTACGTGCGGGGAACAAAGTCGAATTGAGGAGCAGACTATTGGCAACTAGTCGGATCTGGCTTTGATACCATATGAAGAAAAACAACTCTCTCTTATTTCTCAACTGAAAAAATATATTACATATTTATATACACTCCAATCTCTATTGTTTAGGAATATCTCTAACAGAGGAAAGATATTGCAACTAGATCTCCTCTAATTAGGTTACCTACAACTACAACTACAACAACAAGCCTTTATCCCTTAAAGTGATCTCCTCTAATTAGGTCACCTAATATAGAAAAATATTTATTAGATTTTCTATAGTCAAGCTTCTTAATATACAACCATTAAATTTATTATTTTCGATAACAAATTTTATGAGAAAAAACTTGATTGATGTCTTAATAATTTAATATCTAGTCGTTTGGAGTTTTTATTGTTTTCATTTTGTCTTCAAGGAAATGCTATTGCATAATTTATCATTGCTAGGCTTGTCCTAACAATTTATGTTCGCTTTATCACTTTTATTTTTCATTTGTTTATGCTGAGTGCTATTTTAAGTGTTATACCTATTCTTTATAATTATTCTTAACTACTTATATTCATTGCACTTTAGACCTATCCATTGCTTTCATAATCCTTTGACACTAAATTTATCTACCATTAAAGTGCGGTTTTTGCC
Organism: Phalaenopsis aphrodite; assembly: GCA_003013225.1. Lineage (NCBI taxonomy): Eukaryota > Viridiplantae > Streptophyta > Magnoliopsida > Asparagales > Orchidaceae > Phalaenopsis > Phalaenopsis aphrodite. Next base: position 148,483 of record NEWO01000185.1, read on the forward strand.
ATTATTACTACCAAATTTTTTAAGGGGTGTATCTCTATGCTCATTATATATACCCCCTAATTATGGGGATCTTTTCTGTGCTCTAGAATTTTTTTATTAATTATCTTAACAAAAAGTGGCCTCTAATATAAATCTTCTATGAAATCAAATTGATTTTCTAGAAAATTTTCTGAATCTATAGTTCATTACTCTTTATAATGACTTTATAGAATGAATTATAACTATGGAAGGTTTATTTATTGCAGTTTTATTTTCTTACTCGTGCAAGTCTGATTAGGAAGCTATGTATGGACTTGAAGACATGCTCCCCATTAGCTTTTACGCTTTTGTTACTCGTGTAGTTTTGTTAAGCGGTTTTCTCTAGTTAATAATAGATTTTACTATTTAGTGGATGTGAACTAGGAGTTTTAAGAGCCAAACAGGTTTTATGGTTTTTGATTTTATAGAATTTGCTCTTCGAGAGACTTCACGCGTATGAAAAATGTATCTAACAAAGAAAGTTTTTACCAGTGACATCAAACTAGGGAGGTTTTAGTGTTATATCTATTATCTGTTTTAATTAGTATTCATAGACTTCTGTGTGTTTATGGGACACCTTTTATTTCGCCCTTGGAAGTGAACAACTAATGACTTGTTAACGTTAATTCTTTATCTTACGTCTTATTCTTTTAATTATAGCCGCAAACAATGTCCGTAAACAATGTCAGTGAGATTGTTGATACGTAAGAGTCTCAAAGCTGTATTAAAATGGTCAATGGTTACGCACATTTTATTCCAAGCAAAATCATGTTTCAAATTGACAGAAATTATATGACTTTTTTTATCATATAAATCCTCCCTCTTTTATAAGGAAATCTATGTCGGTTGAGATTCAGATTGGTGGCCAGTCCAATGTGTAATCTCTCTGGGCTAGCTGATTGATGCACTCCATGAAAAGTTAAAATGGTGTTTGCCAAATTTATTTCAAGTATTTTGAAAATTTTGCAGCAAGAATAGTACTTGATGCGTATGATTCTTATTTTGTTGGACCGACATAATGAAGGACATGTAAATTGACCCTCCATGAATTGGAGCATACCTCTTGAAATTATTTTCTAAAAGATAATTTTCTATCAAGGAAATGCCTACTTCTATCTGAATGGCTGACATTTCTTAATGGGGTGTGTGTGTGTGACCAATGAATTTCAATTTTATCATGAGGCTATCTGATTCCAGATTCCAAAGTTTTGTTATGCGTGAAGGTATAGTTTACCATGAACAGGGAATTTGCTATCAAGTGAACATTGATTTCACCCATAATATTTGTGAAGGTATTAACACTGTCATTGTTGGGTCCCAAGCCCTGGATGTGAAAAGTGTAGGGTTGCGTTAGGTAGTCGACATCCAGCTTAAAATTTGTCAAAAAATCATGCATGAATCCTTTTGATCATTGTGTAAATGCTAGGGCGTCCGCTGGAACGACGCACTGTATGACCTAAATACAGTGAAAAGTGTGCACGGGCAGCTATATCGGTGTTTATGTGTAGAGTCAAATAAGCAAGAGTTCTCAAATTATAGTTAGATGTAGGTAAAATAGTTAGTCTATGAAATTAATATTAAGATAGAATCTATGATCTTGGAATGTAGGCACCTTCACAGATAATTTAATGGAAGTAGTTGATATTATAATTCATAGAAATATAAAAATCTTATGTATTCAAGAAACTAAATGGGTTGGAGAAAAAGCTAAGGAGATTGATAGCTTGGGTTTTAAACTTTGATATTCAGGTTAGAGTCACACTAGAAATGGTTTAGGTGTAATTATAGATAAGAGTTTAAAAGATAATGTTGTAAAATTAACGAAATTTGAGATAGAATTATGACTCTTAAGATTGTTGTTGATACTAAGATTTTTAATATTATAGATGTTTATGTTCCTCAAGTAGATTTAGATTTAAGTCTAAAGAAAAATTATGAATTGACCTAAAGTCTAAAGAAAAATTATGAATTGACCTAAAAGAATAAATACAAACAATACCTCTTGAAGAAAGAATATTTTTTGGAGGAGTTTTAAATGGACATGTAGATAGAGTGATAGAAGATTTTAGAAATATTCACGGTGGCTACGGTTTTGGAGTGAATAATGAAGAAGGTCCAGTAATATTAAATTTTGTTTTAGCTTATGATTTTGTTATTGATAATATTTTATTCAGGTAAAGAGATAGACATATTATTACTTATAAGAATTGATCTAATAAAATATAAATTGATTATTTTCTTATGGAAGAGGAGATCATCGAGAATGTAAAGATTGTAAGGTCATTCTAAGTGAGAATTTAAGTACTCAACATCGATTATTATTTCTGGATTTTAAGATAAAGAGTTATAAAATAAAAAAATATACTAAGAATCATTGTTATTGAATTAGATGAGGGCACCTAAAAGACACAAATAAAATTATTTTTATGAGTAAACTTAAATATTTGAAAATTTCAGATATGTATGAAGAAGCAAATTTTACATGGGATAAAATAACAAACGCTATTAAATAAGTGACAAAAATTATACTTGGAGAATCAAAAGGAAAGTTTTATATAAATAAAAATAGTTGATGGTGGAATAATAATGTGCAAGAAAAGATAAAATACAAGTAGTTATATTATAAAAAATGGTTCAAATATAAAAGCTTAAGAACTGAGAAAAATAGAAAATGACCCTTGGAGAATCTAAGAGAACAATCAGCGACCCTAAAAATTCTGTTTTTAGTGATCTTTATAATAGATTAGATAATAAAGAAGGTGAAAAATATATGTATAAATTGGCCAAACGAAGAGAAAAGAAAAGTAAAGATTTAACTTAAGTGTATTAAAGATCAAAATAAAAAAATATTTTTCTTAGAAAAAGATATTCAACATAAGCTGCTGATTTATTTTGATAAATTTTTCAATGAAGTTTCTAAAAATGCGATTGACCTTTGTAATCTTAATTCATTAGTAATAATAAAATTTTTCATATACACCATCGCATTAGTAAAAAAAAGTTGAGAAGGCTTTGAAGAAAACTAAGGGTGGAAAGTCTATAGGACGTGATGATATCCCAATTGAAGTGCGAAAATATTTAGGAGATTTGGAATTTTCTTGGCTTACTAAACTCTTTATACCTAAGGAGTGGAGGAAGAGTATTTTGACCCCCATTTTTAAAAATAAAGGGATGCACAAGTGTGTGCAAATTATAGAGTAATTAAATTGATGTGTCGTACTTTAACATTATGAGAAATGGTAATTGAACATAGCTTAAGATGTATTACAAAAGATTTCTCATAATCAGTTTGGGTTTATGCCGGGCAAGTCTACTATGGAAGCTTTTATTGAGAGGTTTGGTTGAGACGTCCACAGAGAATGAGGAGGATTTACATATTATTTTTCACTGATTTAGAAAAAACATACGATAAGGTTTCAAGAGATATCCTTTGAAGAGTTCTAGAGAAGAAATGTATTGGTATGACTTATATTCAAGTCATTAAAGATATGTATGCTAGAGTTATTACTTGTGTTCGAAAAAAAGGAGAATTGATCAAATATTTTCTTATTTCAGTTGGATTACATATGGGATCGACTTAAAGCCCTTATCTTTTTGTTTTAGTTTACTAGACATTTACAGGAGGCTGTACCTTGATGTATGCTATTCGTTGATAGTATCCTTCAAGTGGATTAAACTAGAAAAAGAGCTCTGGAAAAACTTGAATTATGGAGGTCTACTTTAGAGTCTAAATGCCTTCATTTGAGTAGAACTAAAACTTAACACATGGAATATAGTTTTAGTAGTAGTTCTAGTGACAGTGTTGTGACGTTGTGCGATCAATTTATTAAAATATGTGAACGCTTTAGATTTCTCGAGTCTATTGTTCAAATTGATGGAGATATTGATGGTGATTTTATTAGTAGAATTCAAGCTAGTTGGTTAAAGTGGAGGAATGCTTCGAAAGTATTGTGTGAAAACAAAGTACCTCTCATACTTAAAGAAAAATTTTATAAGATGGTGGTGAGACCTGCAATGCTCTATGACGCAAAATGTTGGCCTTTTAAAAGAAGCATAATACTAAGTTAACTGTTGCCGAAATGAGAATGAATTGGTGGATGAGTAGCTTTACACTTAGGAACAAAATGCGAAATGAATATATCTCTGATAGGGTTGGTGTAGCTCCACTGGCTGACAAACTTAGAGAGAATCGTCTTAGATGGTTTGGTCACATTAAGCGTCGACCATGTGGTGATCCAGTTAGGAGAGTAGTTGTTTTAGATTTGACTTATGTTAAAAAAGGCAAAGGTAGACCTAGAAATATTTTTAAAATGATCTTAATTTATTAGAATTAAATGAAAATATGACACTTAATAGGACGCAATAGAGAAAAATGATTTATGTAGCTGACAACTTGGTGGTATAAAAACTTGTTGTTGTTATTGTATTGCCTGACTCTTTTGTCTCTTTCCAATAACCTTCCATAAATATAACTAATTTTCATATAGTTAGCCATATTCAATTTCAAACTTGAATTTATAGTACTACCAAGCCTCCATCTTATTTTTTAGAATTCTTTAATTATTTCCTCTAATATGCTACAAACCCTTCAATAT
>NEWO01000185.1:173150-199205 GCA_003013225.1 Phalaenopsis aphrodite
GGAGGGGTGCTTAGGCAACTCTTGGGAAAGCTCATCCACATCTTTAAAGAGAAGACTTTGGCCGAAAATGAAAGGGCGGAGACTCAAAATTGAAGTGTGAAAAAAGTGTAGAGAGTCTAAATTGTGAGGAATTCTATGAGAGATTGTAAGAGTGGAGGGAAAGTGAGAGATTTCTTCATCATTGCCGCTTCGAAGAGGAATTCTGTGTGTTGTAAAGAAAGGAAGAGATTCAGAGGAACTTCGAGAGATATGTTTATTTATTATTGTAGTCTGTATGACTTTGATTTTATATATGAATTTTGAGTTTTTTTGTGTTTTCCCCATGAGATCTGAGTAGTTTTCTCTGTCTTTCTCCTTGTCTTGAGATTTATGAAATGGAGATTTGAATTGGTGAAGCCATGAAAATGTTTAAGAAATTGTGATGATCTTTTCACTTCGATCTTAATTTACTTTCAATCTAGTTAATTGATTTGTTAAAATATGTTGAGTTTTACAACTAAAGTGAAGATTACATCCAAGATTCAGGGAGGTCAAAGTCCTTGGAAGTTGAGTGCAAATAATTAGGGAAATAAAATTATCGGGCGTAGAATTGGAGATTTTAGAGTGACAGACTAAAATCCCCAATTTAGTCCTATCATTTGGGTGTTGAAGTGTAGATGTTAGCCCTCAATCTAGGGGAATGTGGGATCTCCGAAGTGAGAGTCGGTATCCTCCCAGCCTAGCCACAGATTCAGTAAACATGTGTAGAATTAGTCGATGTTTTTTATGCCTAGACCAAAGGGTAAAGAATAGGTATGCTCCTATTTGGCACAATACAAATTGAACTGATTCACTTTATCCATTCACTATAATTTCTTGACAAGGAGAAGGATGCTTTTTTATATATTGAATATCACATTAAAAACTTCATTAGTATAATTAGTTATTTAAGAGTTATTAAAAATTATATATTTATTTCAATTTCCTATTAGTGACAGATAATTGAATTCCATTATTGCAATTGAGTATTGCTTTTTTCTAAAATCTTAGTTCTTAGTTCTAATATTTCTTCCTGTGGGACTAATATCTAGGACTTCATTAGACCCCTATATTACTTGAGCGATACGTATACTTGCGTTGATAAGTGTGACTTTACAATTATTGAATATTTTATACATCCATCTTTATCGAATCTATAACTATTATTAAGTTTTGGTACAGTTGCTGAGGAATTAAATCTCTTAGCAGCAGTATTAAATACTTATATTTTTAAGCATATATAAAGTCATTGTCACCTGCCTGTTCACATAATGAAAAGATTAAGGATGTGAATCCCAAACTAACAGTAGTAGCAGCGACGACCGAACTAGTGATAGTTTCACAAATCAGAGCTCCAATGTCAATGGACTTGAGCTGTTGAATGCAATAGTTCAAGGTAGCTCTATCTCTAGTCACTTCACTGAGGTGGTTTGTTGGTAGCAGGAGTGTAGAAATAAAGTAGTGCCATGCCTTTGATGTAGCATCTAACTTTGACGTGGGGAAGTTGACTCTTCTTTCATTTGTAATCTTCCACAATCCTCTTCCACCAGTAAATGATGATATAATCTCATCCAACTCCTCCTCATTCGGACTATAGTTTGAATAAAAACATAATGTTCTTAGGGGCAACTGGTAGAACAGATTTATTACCTCTAGGGAGAAAGGCACTTGTTTTCCTCAAACCATAACTCCATCTTCCTCAGCTTTAGCGAGATTTGTGTAGAACTCCCAAACAATAGAAATAACGGTCACATCAGAGAAACATAAGAAACACTCCCACTATTGGTGAATAATCAAGTTATCTACTTAAACATTGTTCATGAATTAATTTCCTTGATTATAGTGCATCACTATATCTATCCTTAGCTCTCGAACTAACAAACTTGTTTAAATCAAAATGAGCTTTCCCTTTACACCTCTTCATTCTTGGGGCCATTTCTAAAAATCATATAAAATTCACAATAAATCGCAAATTCAACTCTAAATCATTAAACTCAACTCCTAAAAGCTTAAACTATCATTTTTAAGTATTTTCCATAGTTTTTCCTCAAATTTTCACCATGAATAGTTTTTTTTTTAGTCAAATCCATAATGTGCTCAAAATACAGAGTGAAAATAAAAAAATTTTACACAGAAGTAAAACTCTTACCTTAAGAAGATCAAATATAGCCAATTTGGCTTGAAAATACTAAGAAATAATCACTTAAGATGATGCCCTAGCTCTCAAACTCAACACAAAATTTAACTTTAAACCATTCGTGAACCGGTTTACCTGAACCAGCGCTTAAGCGCAATTGGTTTGGTACTTAGGAGCCTACCTCTTGGGTTAGCCAGCGCTCAAGCATGGAGTCTTGGTGCTTAAGCGTCAGTGCACAAATTTTGATATTTTTCAGTTTTAAGTAAAATGCACTTCTAACATAAGTTAACCACTCCTAATTGGTCTTATAAATCTTTAATAACTATTTTCTTCCCCTTAAAATCTCCTCTTCCTCAAGATTCACCAATATTAACTAATTTGATTCAACACAAAATAATATGAATTTCACACAAACAAACTCTTATTTTAATTCATGAATAATTACAAACATTTTCAATACATAATTTCTCGATCCAAAGAGTCTCGAATGAGATAGTTCCTAAACACAAATACTAAACAAACATAACATTAAAAACACACAAAACAAAAAAGCTCAGCCAATAGAAGTTCTATATGCAGTCTTATAAGCTCACAAAGCATAGTCAAGTTTCACTAACCAATCCATTTCTGTTAGATTCACAAATTTTTCTAGTATTTTTTTTAAATTAACATTTGGATAATTCAACCAAACCACTTGTTTGAGGATGATAAGTAGTAGCACTTCGATGGTTGATATGATATTTCATTAATAATTTTTTCATTATTGCATTTCTAAAATGACTTCCCCTATCAGTTATGATCACTCTCAGCATCTGAATCTACAAAATATGTTCATTCTTGAAAACTTTGCAACACTTTGACCATCACATCGAGGAAAACCAACAGCTTCTATCCATTTGGATACATGTTCTAATGTTATTAATATATATAAATTTCTGAAATATGGTATAAATGGTCCCATGAAATCTAATCCCCAAATATCTAATATCTCAACTTCCAACACATAATTGAAGGGCATTTCATTTCTCCTAAAAATATTGTCTACTCGTTGACATTGATCATAAGTTTTGATATAAGTGTTAAATTTTCTAAATATTGTAGGCCAATAAAATCTAGATTACAAAATTTTGTATGTTATTTTATCAACACCAAAAGGTCCCCCAAATCAGAATTATGACATTTTTAGATAATTTCATAAGTTTCTTCTGAAGGCACACATCTTCGAATAATAAGATCATTTCCTTGTTTATATAAAAAATGGTCATCCCAAAAAATAAGACTTAGCTTCAGATAAAAACTCCTCTTCTGTTGGTATGTTATTCAATAGGGTATAATATCATTAACAATGAAGTTCACAATGTCGGCATACCATCGAATATGCCACTTATTAACACTGAATAATTCTTCATCCGGAAAATGTTCATTAATTTCTTTTTCAAAACAGAGTGGTTTTTCTAATTCAATCCTGGATAGATGATCAACAATTTGATTCTTAGCTCACTTCATATCTACTAACTCAAAGTCAAATTCTTGCGAAAGAAGAATTCATCTTATAAGTCTTAGTTTTGCATCCTTTTTCATTAAGTATTTAATAGCAGAATAATCAATAAGCATAACACATTTAGTTCCAATTAAGTACGATTTAAATTTATAAAAAACATACACTATTGTTACTCTTTCTCAGTTGTGGTATAATTAATTTGAGCTTCATTAAGAGTTCTACAAGCATAGTAAATTACTTTGAAGATCTTATCTTGTCCTAAAATAACAACAATAACATAATCACTTGCATCACACATCTGTTCAAAAGGTTTTTCCCAATCTGGTGAAATAATAATTAGTTCAATGACTAATTTTTCTTTTAATAGCTCAAAAGCTTTTAGGCACTTCTTATAAAAATTATAAATTACATTTTTTTCAACCAAATAACATAGAGGCTTAGCAATTTTTTAAAAGTCTTTAATATATCACCTGTAGAATCTGCTTGTCCCAAAAAACTCCTAATTTTCTTTACACTTGTTGGGTAAGGTAAACTAGCGATCACTTGAATTTTTGCAGGGTCTACTTCCAAACCATGTTCTAAAATCTAATGTTCTAAAACAATTCCTCCTACGACCATAAATTGACATTATTCCCAATTAAGAACTAAATTTGTTTCTTTACAGTGCTTAAGAACTTTTGATAAATGTTCCAAACAAGATTAAAATGAAATTACAAATGCTAAAAAACCATCCATAAAAACTTTAATTTCTTTTTCAATTAAATCACGGGAAATAGCCATAATACATCTTTGAAATGTAGTAGGGGCATTACATAAACCAAAGGGCATTCTTCTAAAAGCAAATGTACCATAAGGACTGGTACAAGTTATTTTCTCTTGATTCTCAGGAGCTATTTGTGTTTGGTGATAACCAATATATCAATTCAAAAAATAAATGTATTTATGCCCTGTTAGTTTATCCAACATTTGATCTAGAAAGGGTAGTGGAAAATGATCTTTCTTAGTGGCGAGATTTAATTTTCTAGAATCAATGTATATTCACCATCCTATGACTTATCTTGTTGGTATTAACTCCTTATGTTCATTCATAGTCACAAACACTCCTCCTGTCTCAGGAATTTAGTGAATTGGACTAACACATGCACTATATAAAATAAGGTAGATAATTTCAGCATCTAACCATTTTAAAATGTCTTTCTTAACAACTTATTTTATAACAGGATTTAATCACCTTTGAGGATCAGCCTTGGGTTTGTAATTCTCTTCCATATGAATTCTATGCATACAAATTGAAGGACTCGTTCCTTTAATATCAGCAGTTGTCCAGTCAAAGGCTTTCTTATAATTCTTCAAAGTTTTCATTAAACTCATTTCTTCTTCCGTGGTTAATTTTGAGGAAATTATAACAGGTAATATTGAGGAATCACCTAAAAATACATACTTTAAATTTTCAGGAAGTAAATTCAACTCAAGTTCAGGAGGTTTTTCAATTGATGGCAAAAAAGATTTAACTTTTTTTGTCATGTCCAAAACTTCAAAACTTTCTCGAACATAATTCCATCTTCCATGTAAAAATCTTCAAATTGATCTAATTCCTCTTCTTGCTTGTGTTCCAACTCTTTCATTTAGATTTCTCTTCATAATTTATTTTGAAATGCCATTCACTTAAATATCATATCACATCCATTCTATAACCTTCATCATCTTTACCTTTTGCAGGGTATTTCATTGATTTGGAAATATCAAACATAATTGTCTGATCATTGATAGACATAATTAAGTCCCATTTCTACACATCAATCATTGCTCTTCGTGTAGATAGAAAAGGTCTCCCCAAAATTTTAGGCATCTCCTTATCTTCCTTCATATCTAACACAATGAAATCAACAGAAAAGATAAATTGATCAACTTTCACTAAGACATCTTCTATAACTTCGTTAGGATATGTTATTGAATAATCTACTAATTTCAGAGTTATAGTAATAGGGGATATTTCTCTTAATCCAAATCTGTTAAATATTGATAATGACATAAGTTTAATTCTTTCACCTAAATCACATAATGTTTTCCCATAAAATTTGTCTCCTATTGCATATGGAATTGTGAAGCTACCAAGATCTTTAAGATTTTTAGGAAGCTTTTTATGAATTATAACACTACACTCCTCACTAAGTGCAACAGCCTCATTATCTTCCAACATCCTTTTCCTGTTAAGAATACCCTTCATAAAATTCAGATAACTTGGTGTTTGTTTTAAGGCTTCAGCAAATGGAATATTAATTGTAAGCTTCTTAAAGATTTCTAAAAATATTGAAAATTGTTTATCTAACTTTTGCTAACGAAATCTCTGAGGAAATGGAGGTGGTGCTTTTTCTAAGTCAATTTTAAGTGGATAAATAGGTCTCTCTAAACCTTTTGAAGCATCCTCTTCAGGCTTTTCAATTTCTTTTCTCTCTACTTCAGTCTCTTTTTTAATTATACCTTCGAATTCCCTTCCGCTTCCAAGTTGAATGACTTTTGCTTCCTCTTAATTCAGGACTTTTGGATTCACATATGTATTACTAGGAAGTGTTCCTTGGGAACTACTTTTAATGAATTTGTTATTTGTCTCACTTGATTCTCAATAATTCTAATTGTAGCTCCTTCACTTTGTAATTGATTTCTCATTTGTAACACCACTTCTTCTATAGACAAATTTCTCCTTGAATTGTGGATTACTATTATAACCTAAAGGATAAGTAGGTATATAATTATCATTCACTTAGTTGTTCCAGTTTCCCAATGGGTTTACTTGGTTGTTCCCCTATTGATGATTATTACCACCTGAAGTATTATTCCAGTTAAAGTTAGGATGGTTCTTCCAACCTGGGTAATAATAGCTTGAATATTCTGGTTATTGTTTATGACATTCAAATTTTTTAATGATGCTTGAGAATCTACCATTTGGCCTAATGAATTCTCTTCAATCATTGCAATTGGTTGAGAAAAATTCATTCCAAATTGGTTCAACTTCCTTTAAATTACATAAACTTGATTTGCTAACATTGCAAAAGCATCAGATCCATGAATATTAGCTACTTTCTTAGGATTTAACCTTTCCAAAGGCCCTTGAAAATTATTAGTAGTCATCTCTTTAATTAAAGCATAAGCATCATGAAATGGTTTTAACATCAATGAACCATCAGCAATGACATCGTTAATAGATCTAAGAGATCCAGCTAATCTATTGTAAAAAAAATTGAATTATTAACCAATCTGGTATAGCACGGTGTAAACACTTTCTTAGTAGTTCTTTAAATAGTTATCATGCTTCATAAATAGATTCCTCTTCAAACTAAGAAAAAAATGTAATATCATTTCTAAAATTTGCAGTTTTTAAATGGCAATAAAAATTTTGCAAGGAATTTATGTGCTAAATCATCCCAAGTTGTGATAAATCTAAGTTCTAACAAATGTAACCATATCTTAGCCTTACCTCTTAGGCTCTGTTTGGCGCAGCTGCAGCTTCATAGCTTTTCAGCTGCAGCAGCACTGCCCCTGGAAGCTGCTGGGGGAAGCATCTGCGGAGAAACTGAATGTTTATTTGGTGCAGTTGTGTGAAAGCAACTGTGAGGCAGCAATTTCTGGAGAAAAGACCATGTCGCGCCTATTTGTTAAAACTGTTTAAAAGAAGACTGTAACAGCTACATTTTTTAAATTTCTGAAGCAGAAATTCATTTCTAAACAAAACAGAAAGTTCATATACCATCACTTCTAAAAGAAGATTTTTTTTTAAGTTTAATAATTTAAACAACAAGTATTTTAACATTCTACAGGAACTATGATGATGATGCACATCTATCAACTATATTTAACAGAACATATAAAGAGGTCTAAAGTTGCCCTTTAACTCAACTCATCTGAGCTCCTCCCTCAAATATATTCAGAGAAATTTACATACATACCACACAATTTTTATGTTTCATAAAAAAAACATAGCAAAAGTAACAAAGACAATCAAAACAAACTTTCTTTACATAACATCACAGACAAAATAATCAAAATTCTGCAGAATACAAAATATTGTTTGGTAGCCAAAAACTGTGACAAATCAAGAACAAGGCTCGATTGATTTGGTTTGGATTCATAAACACATTCATTTATATGCTCCTTGCTTCAGTTTTTTTAAAATTTATTCAACTATAAATTTAAAATTCGTTCAACTACAAAGTAGAAGTACAATAGAATTAACCAAAAAACTTAACTCCAATGTCATGCATCAGCAGTTGTATGTATGTAAATGCAGTGGTATGTATGTAAATGCTCCTGTTTCAGCTCCCATATAACAAAAATAATTGAGTACAGCTCGGGCAAGTTACAAATATAACACTACAAACATTGATAATTACAAAGCAAGCACCTCATTTCATTGAAGTGTTATGAAATTGTTCCTGCATAGGGATATTTTAAAATAGGTTAAATACAACATCTGATTTAAAAACACATGTAATGAATAGATTTAACCATAGAAAATATCAATTACGCAAAATCAGATGGTATTTGGCCATAAATCACCTCATAAACATTGCCGTCAGATATCCTCGATAGAAATCCCCAATATGTCCAACAAGGATTAACTCATTTTTTCTTCATGAATGGGCTACAAGGATGAAGCATCGTGGTATGCAAAGCCTTACCATCACCATTGTTACTAATGAAAGTCCAATGACTATTCCAACCTAAAAGAGCCATGCAAAACCTTACCAGAGACTTCTAACTTTAGTTGACGTCAAGAGCATTACTCGGTCAACGTTATTACCAAAGAAGATTATCAAACATACCACTCAATCCTTATGTGTTTACATATCTACCACCTAAACTTCAAGCTTTACATTCATGAATTGCTAAGTTTAAGTACATAAGGAAGATCACTGGAATTGCGATGTTTAAATACATAAGAGATCTAATAGTGTGTATCATGAATTGAGATTTACGTGTTAAGCATGTAAAAACTCAAGAGTTGAATGGCATGTATACAAGTATTAAACATTCATGTGTTGGGTGTATGAATGCACAGGAGAGACAAAAATTCAAACATTTATCAAAGACGAAGTAGCCTTTAAAGTTTGTCAATCTTCCCACAAACACAAAACCGTAAAGTTTCATATTTTCACTAAAACAAAACATCAATAGTTTTCTAAATTTTCCACAAATGCAGCAAACTGTTCATAATTTTCCAAAATGAAACTCACAAAGTGGAAAAGTAAAGTTTTGGTGTTTGGTATGTAAATAATACACGCAATAGGAAACAATGGAGAAAAAAATATTCAAGTAGTCGATCCCATTTAATGGTATAAATGCTTATTGTTGATGTTGAAACAAATAAGACTTTCAAATTCTTCATAAACAAACACAAAAGAGTTTCACATTTTGTATGTGTGAACTTATAAAACTCTCAGATTTTTCATATGCGACCATAAAAAAAATTCTCAAATTCTTCATTAATAGGCATACTATCAGTAATTCATTCTCTCAACTTTGCTATCTCGCTTGCACATTTCCCATCTACAGTGAAGGCAATGGAAGCCTCGGTCTCTTCATCTGTGAAAGACTGTCCTAGCAGGTATTCAAATGCTTCCAAAGACACAATTTCTTCATCCTCTTTCACAAAATGGAAGTCGATATCGCTACGGGAATGATGTCATCTTATGTGACCGAATTTTTTTTGTAAATCAACAATTACAAAAATTTGATGACGCTACTAGAAGATTTAAATTCCAGCAACGATGCCAAAAACTTGACTACGACTTTATATATATATGTTTGATTTAATAAAGATGTATAGATATAATATTCAATAATGTTAAAGTTGAATTTGTCAACGCAAGAATACGTATCGCTAAAGCAATATAGGGCTCTAATTGAGTCCTAGATATCGATCCCACAGGGAGAAATAGAATACTACGGACTAAGATTTAATAAAAAGTAATACTTCAACTACAACAACATTCAAGTTGCTTATCTGTCACTCATAGGCAATTGAAATAAGTAAATAATTTGGATAATAACTAAATATAGAAAATAATGTTTAGTTGTGATCTTAAATATATAAGAAAACATCATTATCCTTGCCAAGAAATTATAGTGAATAGATAAAATGAATTAGTTCAATTTATATTGTGCCAAATAGGAGCATATTTATTCTTTACCCTTTGGTCCAAGCATAAAGAACATTGACTAATCCTATGCTTGGTTACTGATTCTGCGGCTAGGCTGGGAGGATACGGGCTCTCACTTCGGATCTTCCACGTTCCCCTCACCTGAGGGCTAACATCTAAACATCAACACCCAAATGATAGGACCAAATTGGGGATTTTAGTATGTCACTCTAAAATCTCCAATTCTATGCCCGATAGTAATATTTCCCTATTTATTTGCACCCAACTTCTAAGGGCTTGGACCTCCCTGAATCTTGGATGTAATCTTCATTTTAGTTGTAAAACTTAACATATTTTAACAAATCAATTGGTCAGATTGAAAGTAAATTAAGATCGAAATTAAAAAATCATCACAATTTTTTAAACATTTTCATGGCTTCACCAATTCAAATCACCATTTCACAAATCTCGAGACAAGGAGAAAGACAGAGAAAACTACTCAGAACTCATGGGGAAAGCACAACACAACTTGGAATTCATATATAAAATCAAAGCCATACAAACTATAACAAAGAAATAATTTATCTCTAAATTTCTCCCCAAGAACACTCCTCAAAGTTTCTCTGAATCTCTTCCTTTCTTTACAGCACACAGAATTTCTCTTCGAAGTAGCAAGGAGGAAGAAATCTCTCACTTTCCCTCCACTCTTACAATTTCTTGAAGAATTCCTCACAGTTATACGCTCTAGCAAGCTTTCTACGCACTAATGGATCATTTCTAACCTTTAGAACTCCAAAAGTCTCTTCATTTTCGGCCAAAATGTTCTCTTTAAAGATGTGGATGAGTTTTCCCAAGAGTTGCTTACGCACCACTCCAAAATCCAGCCTTATCCATTGTACATGTCACATAAGTGTCGATCTGGAGAATTTGTCTTGTAGCCTTGGGAAAAGCTCGTCGTCGTCGGCCTCGATGGCGCCGTCGGCTCCCTAGTGCAATTCTCCACACTTTGGTCCTTTTTGCTCCAAATTCGCTCATTTTTGCATCTTTTTGCTCCATTGACCCTAATTCATCATTCCTACAACAAAACATAAAAAATACCTTTCTTTAAAGTGCAATATCATAAAAAACAGTATAAAAGAGGTATCAAAATCTCAACATATTTTCCTTTGGTCATTATGTAATTATGAAGAGTCATTGTAGCAAAGACAATCTGTACCAGCTTCCAAAAATTGTAGGGAGGCATATCACGGAGTATCACTCATTTCTTTTTCTAGAGACCAAAAGTCCTCTCAATTACATCACGTAGCGATGAATGTCGTTTATTAAACATTTATTTTCTTCCTAGTGTGACGTTACTTGCACGTGTGAAGTCTGGTATGTGATATATCGTATCGGGAAATGACTCTAAATACCTTCGTTGCAATGGGTAACCAGCATCAACCAAGTAATACTTGCCTAATAAATGGAACAATCAGTATGGAAATTTAAGTTGTTTTTGGGATCCAAAGTAATAATTGCCTAATAAATTTAACATTTCGTATGAGTTCGATCCCGAGCGTACCTGCATGTGGATGTGGAAAGTTGCTATTGGGATCCCGTGTCGCAGATTTAAAAACTTGACTGTCATGTGCGCTGTCCTCCCAGCCAGCTGTCGGGGTTATTTCGGGTTGGTTTGGGGTTGCCCGTAAGAAGCTGTCGGTAACCGGAATTGAAATCTCGTCGCCCGCTTCGGAAGGACGTTGAAGTATGAAATCAAACTGACCCCATATTTTTCATAGTTTAAAATGAAAGAGCATTTTACCTCAAATTCTATATCTATATCGAAGGATAAACACAAGAATTGAGGATGAGGCTCGTTCAAATAAACTAAGGAAAGTATGACGTCTGTTTGATCTGCGAAACCTTTGTATTTGTCGATAAGTTCCTCTATTTAATATAAAGGATTAAATAGGGTTTATATTAAGCTGGGTTCGGACATGCTTCCTATAAGGGCAAGCCCCTATAGTTAATTACATCTTAAATGACCAAAGCCACCTAAGAAAACTCTCGATAAAAATCAAGAAATATTATCTTCAAGGAAGTTCAAAGGGTAGAACTCTTCAATGAAATCGAACATAGAGGTGTGCAAGGGGATTGGTTCAAATTTGGAACATTTTTTTATTGTAGAATCCAAAGGAAGAAGGACTAGAGGATGTCATGAATCCAGAGGAGAACCTCGGTGACTTCCCAAGCTATCCTAATGTTTGGCTTCAGTTTTGAGGAGAAATATTTAGGTGTTTCATCCTACCAATTTTATTAGTTAGGGCTTACATTCGTGTGAAATGATCACACAAATAGCCTGGAAGACGTGAGGATTTAGGTCGTGACAAACGACAACCTCAGAATCCTAAGACGAGTTAGGGCTTATATTGTATAACAGGGCCATGCAAAGACCTAAAGATAAGGTGAGGATTTATGTTGCATAAGCAAGCAACCTCGAGGTCCTATGACTTTGTTGTTTAGGTCTAAGGAAGGAAGATTGGTTTAGCTGGTGAAGATAGGTTTTGCTGTTGAAGATGGTCGTGCTGCCCACCAAGCTAGCTCCAAGCTCCTTGCCACGATAAGTCTGAGTTATCTATTGTGTCAAGTTATAATATCAAATCAAGTGGCCCTATGGTTGAAGTTTTTTAAATTTTATGAGGGCATATTAAAGTTGATTAGAGCGACACCGGTTAGGATCCTACGGTTCCCTCGTTCTGGCATCACTATTTTTTATTGGATTCACTTAGTCCAAATGAACTTACCAAACCCAACTTAATGAGTTCCATAATTTCATTTAAACCGTGGGAAGCCTCGTTAGCAACCGTAGGTTACCTCCTCCGAGAGATTCCCGATCATCCGATTGAGACATCTTAATTTAGTTGAAGTTGTGGTTTTGTGTGATGTTTGTGATTAAATTTTGAGTTGTTTTATATTTTGAATGTTATGGTGGTGAATTTTATCTTGGTTGATTTTAGTTTTGGTTTCGGGTTATGGTTTTGGTTATGGTTATAATTAACATGCAAGTTTATGTAGGTAAATGCAAGCATGAAACATGTAAGGAAAAAGGCAGAAGAAAGACAGTACTATAAACTGTAAAAGCGTACCTGGCGAGTCTTCTCGTTACACCACCTGAAACTTAAAAATGCATGTGAGGGCATTTATGAAGAGCAGAAAAAGTAGAGTTCTGAGGGGTTTTCCTAACTCTATGTTGTATTATTGGTGAGTCCTTAAAAGTTTAATTAAGGATGATTCCATTAAATGAAAAATATTAAGTTTAATAAGCCTCTGAGGTATCCAACAAGCTAAGAGGGGCAAGAAGGTCCATGCCTCTCTCTCACCAACTAGTGAAAAGCCTCGAGTCCGTTTAAACTCATTATGTTGCTTAATGGTTCATCCTGTGAATACCCTTATTACTCAGTGAACATTGATGTCTCAATTATCCCTAAGAAAGGGGTAATTATCATTTGTCATTCAATTTAAGAATTATGTGGGTGAAGACCCATGAAGGGGCAAGTTAGTGTAATTTGAAAACTTAGCCAAATTTTAATCCTAATTGGGCTTAGTAGTGTTTCAAGGATGTTTGATATAATTATGCTTATTTCTCTAATCCTCTTTTAGTCAATCTTGATTTAGCCTAAGTCACCACTAAGCCCTTAAGACTTAGGTGAGTGTCTTAATTAGAGGGTTAAGTTTTGAGTGGTCATGATCCATGATTTGAATTTTATTTGAAAATCAACATAGGGGTATTAAATTGATTAATTATTGACTTCAAAAGTCATACCCCTAAGTCCATGATCATTTAGTTTTAATAAACTTCCAAATTTTGATAACTCAGAAATTTATTAATCTTAATTAAGAAACTGAGATTGGTTTCTACCAATTAACCCCTTTGTATTTCAAGCATCAAATAAATTGATTAAGATCATAGGTTACCCTTTTTCCCTCCTTGAATTAGGCCTAAGTGTTAATTAAGGTAAGGTTTCCAAAATTACACATTTGCCCCTAAGGTCCTAACATTTCATAATTTATCAAATTCAATTTAAATGACTTTCAAATTTTTATCCTACCTCATTCATGGGTCCATTAAGAAATCAGAGGAGAAAATGTGATTTTTCAAAATTTAATTTAATTTATATGATTATTTTAATACAAAAATAGGATTTTTCAAAGAAAATTCCTAACTTGACCAAGGTAAATTATAATCCCTTGTAATTTTTACTGGAGATAGACCTAGACCAGAGAAGTCTTTGGATCAAATTTCACAATTTTTTGAATTCTCTGTAATTTTTAAGAATTATTTTAATATCTAAACTATTTAATAAAAATAAAATATTTTAGGTAGTGAAAATTAAGTTTTGTATTTTTAAAAAATATCCCTAATGTCAGAAAACTTAGAGGAGCAAATTTTATATTTTTCTAATTTTTCTTTGATTTATTGGAATTATTTTAGTGTAAACTCATTTTTTAGCCTTTAAAAATTATTTTTAAGCTTTAAAATTCAATATCTTTATTTATAAAATCAGGAAAAATATTCTAATTGTTCCTAAGTAATTAGGAAGCAATTTAGAATATTTCCATGAGTTTTATTATTTTTGTGATTTTTATGAATTTTTAATTATTTTAAATATTTAAAATAGGCTAAAAATCAAATTTTTATCTTAAATATCATTTTATTTTTAGAAAATACCTCTGATCACAGAGAACTCAAAAAATTAAGTTTCATAATTTTTTGAGTTATGTCTTGATTTTTAAAAAAAATCATTTAAGTGTTAAGAGTAGTATTTATCTTTAAAAATCAATTTAAGTTGTCAAACTAACTCAAAATATTTTGAAATTTTTATGATGAGTTCTCTGGATCATAAATCACAGCGAAGATCAAAAATCAAGTCATTTAAATGTTTAAATTTTCCAAAATAAACTATCTTAGTGATTTAGTGTTTGTAAAATTTAAGGACATTTTAAATGACTTGACCCATGAAATTATTTCCAAAGATTTCTCTAGTCATGGTGGACCTTCCAAAATTTTTTTAGGATTTTATAATCAATATGATAATTTCCATGATTATTTTAAGGAAATAATGTAAAAAAATTTTTGAAAAATATGGATCTCAGTATAGGAACCTCATATGACTTTGGAAAAATCAGAAAATGTTCCCCCTTACAGAGGCTACAATATGTCAAAATTTCAAGCCAATGTGATGTGTCAATATGCATGGAGAATCAAATGATTCCAAATAGTATTTAATTAATTAAAAATATGTTATGCATCAAATGGACTTGAAAATTATTCTAATTTTTTCTCCTCTATTCACTGAGCAAGAGGGTATTTTTATTTTATTTTTGTGATTTTTCTACACAAAGTTATGGATTTTCTAAGTTAGGGGTATTTAAATAAATAGGAAAAGGTCCTATTTATCTATTTAAACAGCGCGTGCCACCTCAACCTACGATGGCTCCGAAGGCATGCGTGGCGCGCTCTAGTTGGACATCGCCGTCCACGTAGCTGCTGACTCGGCCCGCTGTTTATGTCTCGAAGCACTGTCCGGCTTGATCTCCCCCGTCCATTTGATACACGCTTGATCAAACGGCTCCCCGTCATCGTCCCCAATAGAATGATCACGTGCCCGTCCAGACTAAAACCTTAAGATCTCGGCCTATACTCAACCAAATCACTTTGGGTTTGATCATATGGACTTGTCTAAGTGAGACGAACAAATCCATACGGCTAAGGTACCATGAAATCAAGCTTAAGTAAATGGAGAATCAAAATAAGCTCGGGAGGATGAGGAGTTTTATACCTTTGCTCTGAGAAGGGAGGCTTCGATCAGAGGTGCTTGGCACGTTCGTTGGGGTCTAAGGAGGCTAGGGATTGAGTCCCTGATCTTGGTGTAAAGCCTAGGTATGAATTCGACCAAGCTCAATTTTAGGTGTTGGTCTAGAGCTATGGTAGAGGCTCTGTGGAAGGGGGATTTGATGGGGCTTTGGCTTCTTTCACTCTTGTGAAGGTGTGGGCACAAGCAATTGAAGTTTGGTGGAGTGTGGAGGTGTATTGGGTTCTGTCCTGGTTTCCGGCAAGGTTTCAAGCTTAAAATTGAGCTCAGGCAATGGGAATGGGTGAGGGAAAGTTGTTGGAATGCACTGAGGGGATCTTAGGGAAGCTCTGTGTGAAGTTTGGAGAGGCCTCTATGAGAAATTTTTAGCACGCCTCCCATGGCCCCATGGGGTGGCTCTCAGGGCATAAGTTTGGGTGCGTTGTGGTGCTTAGGTAGAGGGCAGAGGAGCACTTCAATTTGATTTGGATGAGCTGGCCTCTAGGTTTGATTTGGGTGAGGTGCCATGGGGGTGGCTCTCGGTTTTGGGCTTTTCCGGCCACTAGGCTGGCCGGCCGATCAGGGGGAGGTGGCTAGGAGCTCAGGGAACTTAAAGGAATCCATCACAGCAATTTAATGCAAATGTGTTTGGATTTGGCAAAGATATCTTAAGCATGTGCATTTTTGGAAATAAGATCCCTTAATTTGGGGTACCTTTGGTCCATGGCTTGATTTAGGTGGTTTCATGGTGTTTGGACTGGTCACTAAGTCCAACTAATGGTCGTGGTGGAGTTAATTTGGTGGCTTTAAGGTGGTTAGGTCACATTTAGTGTATGGGTCCAAGTGGGTGCAAATGACCAAAACTTGGGTTTGGGCTAGGTTAGCCATGTCAATTGGCTCAATTGATTGTTGCATTTTGTGTAGAAGATCACAAGGAACAACTTTGGTGAAGGATGGAAATGGTTTTGAGTTCAATTGAAAGGTTAATTTGAAGGAATTTTGAACTTTAATCAATTTGGTCATGTTTGGCTAGGCTTGGGTCTAGCTTGGGTTAGCCTTGGGATAAGTCCAAATTGATTATTTTAAATGGTCAATAGAGACCTCATGAAGAGTTTCCAACATGAATTGGATGCCAATTTGGAGGTTAAGTTAATCAATTGGGTGAAATTTAGGGACTTAGCCAATTTGGGGCTAAATTTGTGAATTTTGGATTTAGGACAAAATAAAATGGATTTGAGGCTTCACCAATGTCAATTTATGGTTGATTTTGATGTATAGGAGTGTCATAAAGATTTTTCAACACTAATTGAGGCCAATTGACTAGGCTATGGGTTCAATTTGGTGAGATTAGATCATATGGTCAAAATTGGGGTTTTGACCCAAATCAGAATTGGGTTCAAATCATGGACCAATTGAGCTTGGATTTGGTTTAGTTTGGTCATATCAAAATTTAATTTGAGTTTAGGATTGTAATTAGGGTCAATTGAGACCCAATTAATGGACATTTGAGTTGGATTTGGGGAAATTGGGTCTTTAAAGGGTAATTTTGGGATTTTGGTTAAAGATGGTCAAATTGGCCAAATTGGGTTATGTGGTAGTTGAGAGAAATGAAATTGGGAATATTTTGGATTTATTGAAATTTTCTAGGAATTTTTTGGAATTTTTTGGATTTTGAGCCCAAGAGGGGTATTTTGGTAATTAGGGGCTGTTTTACGGGGTAAAAGGCCAAGATGGGTATTTTGGTAGAGTTGAGGTGTCAATCATCACCAATAAGCCATGGACCAATGGAAACCCTATTTTGGGTCCTCTACATAGTGGTCTTAGTTAAACCATAGCCCTATGGCTAGTAGGTTTAGGGGACCATCTACATGAGTATCCCAAAAGACCAAGGGATCTAGGCTAGAGATTTGAGTTCAGGGTTGTGAGTGATTGTGGGTGCAGATTAGTGTAGTGAGTGCCTTAGCTCCAAACCAACACCCAATGTCAACCCTAAGGTCTAGCAATCCTAAGGGTGACTCATCTTGAGTTTCCCCCATAGTGACCCCACCTACTAAGTACTTCGAAAGTCTAGAAGATCGATAAATATTGTCTGACTCATTCGAAAAAAATTAAAAAATCGTGTTGGGTGCCCCGCAAGCAACTCTCCAACCCATTTGTAGCCAATATAAGAAGATTTCATGCATGACGACCGATCAATGTACTTGTTAGAGTACCCGTACATCAAACATATTGTCGTCAGAAACATCCATCTCTGCTTTCTTCTGTGTGTATCTATGTCGGCCTCCATCCTTCTTCTTCTTCTTGCATCCATAATGATGGGTATCCCTAAATGTTTCTCCTAAACAATTATCATTTATATAAGATTTGGTGATAATAGAAAAAAAGAAATGTTTGCAAATAATTATGAAGGTACAAGAGAGTTCCCAAGCACAACTTTAGAAAGAAAAAAATAGATAATACAGTGTAAATGTTCTAGTGATGAAATTATAAAAAATATCAATTGTTCAAACGATTATAAAATGCTGAATATATGCCACTCTACGGGTGACAGCATCTGCACAAAGAAATCCTTACGGATCGGGTCCTCTAGCAATTCTGCAAGAGAACATATACAACTCTTCATCTGCATAAATTTCAGCTGTAGCACTTAAGATTTCAAGTACCTCCGTGATTGCGCTTGAATGAGAAGCCTGACATTCTGCTTTGAAAAATGAAACTGTCTCAAATAGCTTGTTTTTTAGGGAAGAAGCACCAGATTTTCTTTTATCAACAACCATCGAACATTTGGAACGGGAAATAGTTTCATATTCGTTCTGCTTTGGGCTGGGGATGTCAATGAAATCAATTGAACCTTCAGGGGTTCCCAAATTCACGGCATTGCCAGCGAACCCTATCTCACTTGGGCTACATGCATAGTTCCCTATCACAACTACTCCCCCAAACATGCGGTCTAGTTTCTCCTCCAATTCAGGCTCAATTCCAAAAAGCTTAAATTTTTGTGCCGCAGGCACCACCTACACAGAAATTGATAGATACCCAATTAGAACAAAATAGAAAGTTAAAAAATAAAGAAGTTTACAAACAAAGCTCACCGCAAGTCTTTCAGCCCACCATTCCTCAGGTGCACAAACTGTTCGCTTCACTGGATCCCAACCAAGACCGGTAGAACCCCTTTTCAATTCCTTCCAAATTTTTCATTCCTTCTTTATTTGGTCCCACTTGTTCTTCATTTGCAACCTGTCATATTCTCTGCCTGAACATTCCTTGAAACTTTTTATAATATTTTGCCACACTTTTTTATTGAAATGGGTTGTTGGTCTATTTCCCTGTTCAATCTCTTTAATACAAAGATCGCAAAATATTATTTTCGTATCTTTTTCACACAATGCGGGTGTAGAAACCTCTTTAGGCTTACTATTCATGTTATTACTATAACAAAAATATGAAAAAAATATTAATGAATATAAATAGTGAACTGAAAAGTGAATATATTAGATTTGCAAGTATGTAAATACATACAATTTGTGTTAAATATGAACAGATCACAAATTTGTAAATTAATTCAACATATAAACAGATCACAACTCAATCAAAACTAGCAACCTTGAACATACATTGGTTTTAACTGAAAAAAAATATATAATTAATTCTTTTTTCTTTTTGGTACCTACAAGACAGACTTCAATAAATTGTGAAGGAGAACATGACAATTTACCTTTGATCGATTGATGGTGCAGTTGTATCTGTTAAATGACCGGATTTAATAAGTCTATGATTTAACAGCAAAATGGATAAGAATGCAGAAGAAAACAGAATCATACAACATCCAAATAAAAAAACCCATCTCAAGCATTCAAGCAATGGAAGATATCAAATCAATTAAAGTAAGGTGTGAGGTCAACAAGCGTAGAAAAGATTGGTTTGAAGAAATTGAAGAGGAAGTAAATTTATTTTACTTCAAAGTATTTTAATTTTTGTCATTGAAACCTTCAACTAATTTGCAAGAACTATAAACTAATAAGTGAATTTATTTTTCAAATACGAGTTCTAAAGCTCAAAAAAATCAACCCCATCCAAATTACACCAAGCTATTCATTTTCAGAGCTCGTTGCGGAAAAGAAAAAGGAGAACCAAAAGCTCAGATTCATCTTTGTTCCATAAAAAAAATATATCCAGCCAGTGGCTCATAAAAGTATTGGTTACCCTCAAATCCATAAGCCATCCAAGCTGCTCTATCGCCATTACATGGAAAAGTGGGCAGATCTCTAAGGACCCACAAAAAAGAATGTCTTAGATATGGATGCATGATATTTCTAAACTATAAAAAAACAACAAATGAGCAATCATGATCGAGCGATATCGTCCGCTAGCTGGCCTCGCAAAAAGAAACGTTAAACAAGTTAAAAAATAGCAAATGACATATGATAGGTAAATATACAGCATCAACATCATAATTGTGGTGCCCGAAAAACATATTTAAGAAGTAAACTAGTAAATTCAAGCAAGGTTGTACTGACAATATAATTCAAAATTAAACAATAATTTTTTATGTGCTTAAAAAGAAATAAATTATGATACAAGTGAAAGTATAAATTCCACAAGATTTTTAAAATAATTTCATTCTTTCATTCTTAATTTTTTTAAGAAATCTTCAATAACAAATGAAAATTATGAGAGAAAAGAGAAGAGCCACCAAACTCTTTCTTCAAACTAACTTCAACAAGCCAAACACATCTTTTGATGAGTTATTAAAATAAATCCAATACTCAGCTATATATCAGAATTCAAACCAAGCATACAAGATCGAGAAATGTTCAAACATCAAACCGAACAACATTCTAACTTAAATATTAAAATTCATACACAACACTCGGAACACAACCATTTATAAAACTAACACCCACATATCTCCATTATTCTATTTTAAATATTAAAATTCACAACAAATTAATCATAATAAAGAGCATAAGGTCAAGCACCGAGGACACTAAAAAATATCCTACCTTAACCTAGCAAACCATAATAGGATCACGGATTAAAAAAAATAATAATGATAGTAAATGAAATAACCACAAGCAAAATTCAAGGCATGTATTTGCCATTTTGCCAAGGACTATCACTGCAAATACGGAAAAACAACGACATTACGAAATGCAAAATGATCATCCACACTTTTTGTCCAAATGTCGGGGCAAGTACCGCAGGCAAATACAAGGAAACAAGAGAAACCCAATAATACATTTGTAATCTTTCATGAAGTAAATCATGACATAAGAAATTGAATTAGTGAAACGATGTAGAAATTTCCAACTATAGATGCTTACAAATAAGAAAAAATACAGAAATTTCTGACAATATAAGGCTCTGTACTTCTGTGTAAGACGGTAGAAAGTGATATTGTAGAGCTGCGCAGAATTTCTTATAGAGGGTAAAAACCCTAGCATTTCAACAGCCGAAGAAAAGGATACCTGCTAGCCTGGCTCTCCTCTGCTTCAACTGTGGGTCTTGAGGTTCTCTCCTGGCTTTCGGTCGAGGATCGACGGAGAAATGGGCGGAAGAGCGACGATCGGAAGAGCGACGCAGGAGAGGCAAACGAGTGAGACAGTGAGGGCACAATGTTGGGAAGAAGAAAGGGCTCGAGGAAGAAGAACTCGCACGGGAAGAAGAAAGGAAAGATGGTTTTTGGCGGGGCTTGGCGGGAAGAAGAAAGGGCTCGAGGAAGAAGAACTCACGGAGCAAGGAGGGAAAAATGAGGGTTTTTGGCGGGGCAAAAGGATCCTTTTCGCGAGCTAAAAGCTCTATCGCGGGGTGAATATAGCTTCCGGCTTTTCTCCTGCTTTAACTTTGCTGTGTTACGACGCTGCGAGCCAAACACCTATTTTTTGCAATTTGGGGCCGCGAAGCCACAGAAAAACGACCCTAAACGGTCCCTTAATAAGATAAAAAAAGGTCGACTTATAGCACCATCTGATACACCAACTGTTTTAAATGTAGCACACGATTCTAGAAAATTGGTAAGATGTAATTTTGGATCTTAAGTTGATGCTCCCCTAAACTGATTATCTGATTCCATTTAGATAATAACAAGTTTAAGTTCAAATGAATTAACCACTACAATAGGTTTTTTTATTACTACAATGAAGTTCATCCACGTTAGGGTTTGCATAATCTCTTAAAAATCAAAACTCTTGATTAATTTTAGCATTTTGATTATTTTGATTTGTCATTTCTTGAATTTTTTTATTTTTTCTCAAAAATTTTAAGGTTTTAAATTTTTTGAATTGTTCTTTCTAATTTTGAATCATTCCTGTAGAACCTGAACTACATAGACAAAAACTTTATATAAAGACAACACTACAATTCCCTATAATAAATCTAAAAGTTTAAATAAGAATTTATAAAAACAAACATTTGCTTTCTAAAAATTTCATAAAAAATTTTGTTTATTTCTTCCTGGCAACGACACCAAAAATTTGATCCCAACTTTTTATATGTTAATGCAATGTATGTGATTATTTTCTTAATTTTCCTTACTTAAAATCCTTACTTTGTAATGACATCACTTGATCACCAGCAACAGTTAGGCAAAAAATTGACTTCGAAGTAAATAAGAATACAATTATTATATTTAAATATGGGATACTACGCAAGTATACGTATAATTATCAAAGCAATATAAGACATTTTGATTAAGCCACGAATATCAAACCCACAGAGGGAACTACAATATGCAACTACAAATCCAAAGAAATTAGATAAAAAATTCTACTTAGCAAAATATTTTTACTTAAACTTTAGATTTTATAATATGAATGAAAGTTTGATTCTTTTTGTAACTTTAGATAATTGAAAATAAAGTAAACAACTAACTAAACTTAACTAGATACTTTTAAAAGGAAGGCAATATAAATAAAATATTTTTTTCCTTATCATGAATCAGTAATAAGTATAAGAATTCTATTGTGGAAGTATTCAAATTGTGCTGTGCCAAATAAGTGCAATAATATTCTTTACCCTTACTAGAGATGTTATAAAGAACATTGGCTAATTTAAAGTTTGAATAGTCTTGAAGACAGGTTAGGTAGGGAAGATACTAGCTCTCACTCTAGAGTTTCCTTTTCTCCCTCCACCTCGCGACTAACATCTCATATCAAAACCTAAAACTTTAAATCAAATTGGGTGCTTTACTCTGTCACTCTAAATTCTTCTAATTGTATACCCTTTAAAATTTATTTCCTTATCTATTTGCACTCAATCATATGAAGT
Source organism: Phalaenopsis aphrodite (assembly GCA_003013225.1). Classification (NCBI taxonomy): domain Eukaryota; kingdom Viridiplantae; phylum Streptophyta; class Magnoliopsida; order Asparagales; family Orchidaceae; genus Phalaenopsis; species Phalaenopsis aphrodite. The sequence continues at coordinate 196,041 of NEWO01000185.1, forward strand.
ACATTCTCATCCATACAGTTTCATGTGATTCTTATCATTTTTTGATTGCGACAATACCATCTCAGATCTTACAAGTTCTCACAACAAGTATTAACATCTTAGTTGGTCAAATCAAGAAGTAAATGAAGTACAAGGTTTAAAATCATCACAACTTCTTCCTACATTAAAGATTAATATTTCACACAACTTCTATCCAATACTTAATCACTTATCATTTTCAAGAAAAAGATAAAGAAAAATACTCAGAATTCATGGAGAAAACACAACTACACTTAAGTTTGAAAGTGAAATCATGCAAACAAACAAGAAGTCTAAATTAAAACCAAATATAGTCAGAAAGATAAAAACATATCTCAAATCTCCACCAAAGTCCTAAAGTTCCTTTAAATATCTTCTGTCACTTACAATACAAACTACAACTTAAAATAAAAAAGAAAAGTGGTCAGCAGCGGCGGCGTATGGGTATGATGGATGATGGTTCTAAATGGATTGATGGGGGTCTCCTTCTTCAAGCCAAGTCTTCTTTTATAATTTTCCAAAATGTGTCTTGGTGTATCTTGAAAATGTGTCCACATTCATTGAATCTTCTAGAAGTTGCCTCCTTTTAAAAATCAATTGAATGATTTTTCGTGTTCATTAACTAGTTTCCACATTTTCACCATGAGTTGTTTCAAACACCTTTTCAAAAATTCATCCAAATTCATTGAATCAACAAGTAACTAATTCTCGCGCTTAAGCGCGGGCTACTAGGAACTTAGCCATGGCTCTCTCTGTTTCACTGGTGGGTAAGCGTCAGTCCTGTTCCCTTAGGCGCCTCAGTTTAATTTCACACCTTCATTTTTGCTCCAAATTTGATCCTTTTTCACTCATTTCATCATTTTTCATCCATTTGATTGTACATAAAAGTAAAACATAAAAATATCTTTCATTAAAGCACAATATCTTAAAAATAGGTATAAAAATGTGTACATAAAGACTATATATTTTAGGTGTATCAGATAGTCTTTAATAATTTTGAACTTTATTATCTTTTTTTGAAGTTAAAAACTTCTTACCTTCCTTCACTTAATAAATTCATATTAACTTTGAAGATTTTTCATAAAGTCTCATTCTTTTCTCATTATATGAAACTCTTAAATTCTTAATACTTCAAAAATACATTTTATTTTACTTTAAATAGAAAAAGCATAGTCTTATTTTTTCATACTAAATATCTTAACTTTAGAGTTAACATTCATTAATAAAGTTTTTTACTTAAATTTACTGTAATATTTAAAAATAAAAATATATTTATCTAAAGTTAGCCTCTAATGCCAAAGATCTTGTTAAATTAATTATTTTTTTTAAATATAGCTAATTGAGGACAATTAAAGTTTAGTTTTCTTCTTTTAAAGAAAATTTTCTTTCCCCTAAACTTATATTTTTAATAAGTAAAGCAATTCGTACAAAAAATGTAGGTGGAAAGAAGATAGTAAATGCATAAAATTAGACTCACCTGTGAAGGGCTCTGAACATGAAACTTGACTCTGAAACATAGCAGATACTAATTAAAAAGTATAGGGTTTAAAGCACTAAATAAAACATAATATATCAACAGAATTTGCTAAGAAAAGGTGAGTTTAAAACATAAGCAGTAAATTAAAGAAACAAATAATACTGACATAAAAACCAAAAAAATTCATTTACGCACAAACAAGTTCAATATTACAACTGACAATACACATCAAATCATAGTCCAACTCACAACAATAACCATAAAACAAAATAAACTACAAACTAAGGAAAACAAATAACTATCCAAAAATCTTATCAGTAGTCATCTTCCTCTTCCTCTTCTTCTTCTTCTTCTTCATCTTCAAAGTTATCTTGTACAAAAGACATAAAATTGGGGCATGTTGGAAATTCTACAGTATGGTCACCCCTTAAATATCTAACAATAGCCTCTTGATATGCAATATCATGCTCCACTCTTCTCTGCATATATTCTTCATTATGCAAATTTCTTAGATCCAAACTACCAATCCTATTTTGAATTGTAACAATATATGCTTATTCAATCATTAATTACTCCATAATATTCTCAAGTGAATAAGTACTAGAAGTGGATGGTCCTGCAACTGATATAGAAGGTCTATCACTACCTCCACTTATAGTCCTTAATCCAACAAATGATTCAAGTTTGTGAACAGTAGGTTTCCCAATTATTTTAAGTGGTTGTAACAATTCTTCATCTTTATCAAACTCTACTCTTGATTGTTCACATAAAGTCAAAATCAGGGCAGGATAGCCTAAACCATCAGTGGTTCCACCCATAGCAATACTATGAGCATTATAATGAATGAGAGCACCAATATAGATAGTTTTCATTTGTTGTATGCAAAAATTTACTGTTCTCTCTTTAGTTACTTCATTAAGGTGGTTCGATGAAAGCAAATTTATAGAAATAAAATAGTGAAATGCTTTAGATTGTGCATTTAATAAGGAAGTGAAAAATTTTACCTTGTGATTATTCTTGACTTTCCATACTCCACTTCCATCAGTAAGGTTAGCAATAACTTCATCAAGTGATGAATTAGAAACAACAAATACAGGATACTCATAATGAAACTCATTCTGTAACTGGTATAATGCATTAATCCTTTTTCAAGAAAATTCAACATTCTTATCTCTAACATATATGTGCTCATCTGAAGTTTCTCAGAGGTTTGTATAAAATTCATGAATGAAAGGAACAATTGCTAATGTGGTGAAGTAGCAGAAAGCCTCCTAGTTCCAAGCTATAATCAATCTTTCAATAGAACCTCCCGAATTTGAAAATGCATGCTACCGAATCAGTTTCTTTGTAAGAAAATGAGTATTATGACTATATTGAGCTTTCAAGTTTACAAATCGTCCTGAATCAAAACCTCCCAAAGTCTTTCCTCTCTTCAATCTTGGAGCCATAGTAATTTCTAAAAAAGTTACATAAATCCAAATAAATGCACAATATCACAAATCAAACTCCAACAATTGAAATACTTGGCAAGCAACTTCTCACTATGAATTCTCTTTAAATTTCTTTAAAAACTATCAAATTTTTTTATTTCCATAATGTAGGAAAAATCCTTGGTGAAAATAAAAAATTTCTAAATTAAAGTGAAGCTCTTACAAAGGGAAAGTGAAATT
>NEWO01000185.1:203069-243686 GCA_003013225.1 Phalaenopsis aphrodite
GGAGAAGGTAATTTAGCTATAACTTGAATTTTTTCAGATCTAGTTTTATGTCATTTTCAGAAATTTTTTGCTCCAGTAAAAGTCCTCCTGAAACTGTAATTTTACATTTTCCTCAATTCAAAACTAAATTTGTCTTTTTACATTATTCTAAAACTTTCTCTAAACATTTTAGAACTGATTCAAATGAAGTTCCGAACACAAAAAAATCATCCATAAAAAGATGTATCCCTTTTTCAATTAAATTGCTAAAAATTGGCATCATACATCTTTGAAATATTGCTGGTGCATTACATAAATCAAAGGGCATTCTTCTAAAAGGAAAAGTTTTGTAAGGACTAATGAATGTTATATTTTCTTGATCCTCAGGAGCAATAAGAATTTGATGATAGCCGGTATATCCATCCAAAAAAGCAAAAAAAAATTTGTTCCCAGCTAGCCTATCCAACATTAGGTCTAGAAAAGGAAAAGGAAAGTGATCTTTCTTAGTAGTAGAATTTAATTTTCTATAATTAATACAGATTCGCCAACCAGTGACTTGTCGTGTTTGTATTAATTCATTTTTTCTCATTCTTAGCAACAATTACACTCCCTTTCTTAGGAATATAGTGAATTAGACTTACCCAAGCACTGTCTGAAATATGATATATCATCTTATCATTTAATCATTTTAAAATTTCTTTCTTAACAACTTCTTTCTTCATAAGGTTTAATCTCATTTGAGGACCAGCTTTTGGTTCATGATGTTCTTCCAACAAAATTTTGTGCATAAAAATCGAAGGACTGATTCCTTTGATATCAGTTAATGTCCATCCAAAGGCTTTCTTGTATTTTTTTTTAAATCTCCAACAACTTTTGTTCTTGTGATTCAGTTAATTCTGAGGATACTATAATAGGTAACATGGATAAATCTCCTAAAAAGACATATTTTAAATGTGTTGGAAGCATTTTCATTTCCACATTTTAAATGTGTAGGAAGTGTTTCCATATCTAACACAGTAAAGTTCACAAAAAATATAAATTTATCAACTTTTACCAAAATATCTTCTATAACTTCTTTAGGATAGGTAATCGAACAACCAGTTAACTAAAGAGTTACAGTAGTAGAAAAAATTTCTCCTAAACCCAACTTTCTAAAAATCGATAGAGGCATGAGATTAATATTGACTCCCAAATCACATAAGACTTTTCCAAAAAAATCTTTCGCCAATAACACAAGAAATAATAAAACTACCAGGATCTTTAAGTTTTTTAGGAAGCTTTTTTTGAATTATTGCGCTATACTCCTCATTAAATGCAATTGTCTAGTTATCTATAACTTCCTTTTTCTATTAATTATATCCCTCATCAACTTCACATAGCTTGACATTTGTTCCAGGGCTTCAACAAATGAAACTTTTATAGTTAATTACTTGAATATTTCTAAGAACTTAATAAATTGTTTATCCTAGTTTTTGTTATTTCAATCTTTGAGGAAATGGAGGTGGTGGACTTTATACAGTAATTTTCATTGGTTTATTAGGATATTCTGAATCAAGATGAAAATATTCGTTAAACTTTTCATTTTCCACCCCTTCTTTCTCAACTTCAATCTCTTTTTGAACTTTTGTTTCCAATTTTCTTCCACTTCTCAGTTTAATAATCTTAATTTACTATTTATTCTAATCTTTAAGATTAACTTCAACATTATTAGGCAAAGTTCTTAGAGGTCTATTATTAATTGCAGTAGCAATATGTACAATTGATTTTTCATGTTTCTAATTGCAGCTCCTTAGATTTGTAATTGATTACCCATTTGCAATATCATTTCTTCCATTGACAATTTATTTTCCTTTATTTGTGAATTGCTATTAAAACCTAAGGGATAATAAGGTTTATAGTTAATATTTCTCTGGTTGTTCGAATTTCTAATGGGTTCACTAGAATGTTCCCCATTATGGATTTACACCATTAGAGTTATTATTATTTCAACTTAAATTAGGGTGATTTTTCCTACCAGGATTATAATAATTAGAATAAGGAACATTAGTTTGGTTATTTGTTGCATTTAAAATTTCATATGATGATTATGAATCTATCATTTATTCCAATGATTTTTCCTCAAGCACAGAATTGGGAATAATTCATTACATATTGTTCTATCTTCTTTGATATTGCAACAATTTAAGAAACCAAAATAGATAGTGCATCAAAGTCATGAACACTGACTACTTTTTTGGATGTACCCTTTCAGAGGGTCATTGAAAATTATTTGTAGTCATCTCTTCAATTAAAGAATATGCTTCATCGAATGATTTTAACATTATTGATCCACCAACAATAGCGTCAATAATAGACCTAAGAGATCCAACTAATCCATTATAAAAAGTTTGAATTATCAACCAATCTGGTAACACATGGTGTGGAAGCTTCCTAAGGAGATATTTAAATTGTTCTCATGTTTCATATATTGATTCTTCTTCAAATTGACAAAAAGATGTGATATCATTTCTAAGCTTAGCAATTTTCGATGGTGGGAAATATTTAGATAAAATTTTTTGTGTTAATTCTCCCCAAATTCTGATAAGTCCATATGTTAAAGAGTTTAACCACATCTTAGCTGTAACCCTTTATGAAAAAGGAAAAAAGTCTAAGTCTGACGGCGTCATTCGACACTTTGTCATATTTAAATGTAACACACATTTCTAGAAAACTAACAAGATGTAAGTTAGGATCTTTAGTTGGTATTCCACAAAACTGATTATTTTGTACTAAGTGGATAAAAGCAGGCTTAAGCTCAAATAAATTAGTAGCTAGAGCAGGATTTTAGATACTCAAGTGAATTTCATGAACCGTAGGGTTGCATAACCTCTTAAAGGTCTCTGTTGATGTTCCCTTTTCAATTCCTTGATTATTTAAGTTGTTAGCCATTTTGTTCAAATTATCAAATTCTTTTTGTTGTTTTTAAATTTTTCTAGTAATTCTTTCTAACTTCGAATCGTAAGGGACTAAACCTTCGAAGCCTAAACTACGCATACACAAACACAATAAACAATTAAGATAAACAAAGACAAAAAAATATAAAAAAATTAATTACACTACAATGTTTCTTAAAATAAGTTTTACAGTTCAAACAAACTCTTCTAAATTATAAAATAATTTACCGTTTCCTCCCCGAAATACGCCAATAACTTGATGCGACAAAAAAGAAAACTTGATGGGCGACAATGTGTATGTGTTGTAAATGTCTTTCAACACTACAACACACGACAACTAAATAAGGAAATATGCAGATCAATCACAATAATAGTAACTTCAATTAAATAAATTTTATCTTATAAAATCTGTAAGTCGTCACTTCTAGTGATTTAATGTTTATTCTCAATTTAAAATATTCACTAGTTTGCAAACACAAGTATACATATCGCTTAGGTGATAAAGGGCTCTAATAGAGTCATAAGTATTGATCCCACAAGGAGTGAAAGTTCTTTTGATAATAACGTAAAAAACAATATTCAAACTATAAAGACTTAAGTAAGAAAAACAGGTTAAAGAAAAGTTTAATACATGCTAGTGGAAATGTAACTAAAAGAGCTAAGTTAACTAAACTATTTTCTAAACTTCGAAGTTAAATTTACTAAGACTAAACGAAGTTTTGTGACGAAGAGTTCAAATTAAAAAAAAACATCTTAAGTTAATCAACAAAATATATATCAATTAAACCAGTTGTTATTAGTTGTGGCTTAGTTTGATTTGATATATGTTTAACTTTTACTTAGTATAAGATTTAAGTAAAATTGAATGGGATTCTAATAAAAGCAACTTATGATTTAATGAATCCAATTAAGATTGAAAAAAAATAAAAGATTATAATTATTATTATTCAAGATACAATTACTTAAAAATAAATTATTTTAACTAATTAACACTAATGAATTAAAACTCTTAACCTAATTAAACTTGACCGTAAATAAATTCTTATTTTAAATAAGCTAATGATTTACTAATTAAATTTTAATAAAATGTTATCTTACACTTATTACTAGTTAGAATAATTAATATTTAAATATTGAAATTAAATAGAATACATTGGAGGGTTCACTAGGCTTCACATTATCCAAGCACTCCACCTTTCTAAACTTGAATTCTACGAACAATCCCTCTGAAATTTTTAACATATCCCTTTTGAAACTTCAAAAACACCAACCTTAACATCCAACTTTGAAATCATGAACGATACATGTAACCAATGTAATCAAGAGTTTTCTCGATAGTTTACAACTCCCGTAATGTATTTAATTATTAGTATTTGCTCTTGTTGGGATACTAGATCCTAAAGTAAAATAAACCCTATGTTTCACCTATAAGGTAAGAAAAAAAACCCTGGTTAAGTTAGACCCATAAATTATAAAGATTTTCATTATACAAATAATAATATCACCTCAAAATGATATTTCTATATCTCGGGGTGGTCTATTATTCTTCAAATGAAATTTTCAATCATTTAAATAGAAATATTTTAAGATGTGTGCCGGATGCCATAAAATAAAATAAGAAAAGATAAAAATCTCATCAACATCCATTTTTGCATAAATTCTAGATTTATTAATTCTGAGAGTGTAAAGATCAATCAACAATACTTAAAATTAGAAATATATTCAAATTAGCTATTTTCAATTCTGAAATAAATTATTAAATAATTTACTAGGATTTAACAAATTTTTATGATGCCATATAAATTGTAAGATTTAACATTAATAATTTTTCTCAAGTCCATGAATTTTGCACATTAGATTGTTGGATGTTGGAAAAACTTTCATGGTTTAGTAAACCTGAACCAATCAGGTCTGATTCTAGTTGGCATGAAAAACCCCTCCAGCATAAAACCGCCCAGAATCGGGTTGAAACGGCGGTTGAACCCCTGAACCTTATAATCGGCTCTGATTTCTAATAAACAGTTCGTAGACATTTAAAAACATTCCACCCAATTTTATTTATTTTATATATTTAACGCCCAAACTCTATTTTTTACATTTACATCACTCAAATCACTCATATCACAAAAAAAAATCATTATTATAAAGAAATTCAATTTACATATGTACCACTAAAATTTATTTATTTATATATCTAACCCCTAAACTCTTTTTATTTTACATTTATACCACCAAAAGTATTGTCATCATAAAAAATAAATCACTATTTCAATTTTTAAAAGATAAAATACATATTCTAATGCATAAATAAAATAACACAAATTAAAATTGAGTTTTATTTATTTAAATGCATATGAATTGGTAAGATATAAATTTTATATATTATAATTTTTAAATATATTTATAATTTATTACATCAAATTTTCACACAAACTTTCAGAAATATATTCTCCTGATCCGCTAATTACTTATTTTTAGGAAAAAAGTCCTGCTTAGTTAAATTCTATTTAGTTGCTAAGCAGCACCAACAGTTGCTTCCTCCGCTATTCTTACGATTTACTCAATTTCAGATGCACTCCTCTGTTCCCTCTTCTCCAAAGATCTCGTTTCTTCCCCACATTTGAAGATCTCCATTCCTTCCATGCCATTCCTCCCAAATCCCTCCTGCTTTGCCTTCCTTCCTCTCTCCATTTCCTTCCGAACACGACCTCTTTAAGAAGCCCTCTCGATGTCGTCTTCCTCCTCGAAACCCTCTTCCAAGCTCTCAAAACCCATATCCCAGTCGCAGTCTTCGCCTCAACCCAAACCCTCCTCCCTCTCCAGCCACATCGCTTTGGTTGAGCTTAAATCGCGTGTCCTCTCCTCGGTTTCCAAGCTCTCCGACCGCGATACTTATCAGATCGCCATCGACGAACTCGAGAAGGTAATCTTATCGCTACCTGCTGATGGTTTTCCCGTGATCTTATCCTCACTGCTCCACGAGCCTGCTTCCACTGCCAGCGACTCCGCTGCGGCTGTCAGCGGACGCAATGTCTGCCGCCGCGAGTCCGTGCGACTCCTATCTCTCCTCTGTTCCGCTCACCCCGACGTCGGTGCCACTCATCTCCCCAAGGTCATCGCTTACATTATACGCCGTCTCAAGGACCCCTTGTCAGACTCATCTGTACGTGATGCGTGCCGCGACGCCGCCGGCTCGCTCGCAGCTCTTTATCTTCGTTCACATGCCAATGAAGCTTATAACGGCGGAGGAGGCGGAGGTGTGTCCTCGGCGGCGGCGTCGTCGACGTCGTTGGTTGGGTTGTTCGTGAAGCCGCTGTTGGAAGTGATGGGGGAGCAGAGCAAGGCGGTGCAGATTGGGGCAGCGTCGTCTCTTGCAAAGGTGGTAGAATGCGGGGGAGGCGGCGGCGGAGCGGTGGCGTTTCAACGGTTGAGTCCGAGGATCTGCAAGATGCTTGGTGGGCAAAACTTTTTAGCAAAAGGGGCTTTACTCTCAGTTATTTCGAGCTTAGCTCAGGTTCGTATGATTGTGTTGTTGCTACGTTGGTGATTTGTTTTCGAAGTTGTTTTGTTTTTTTTCCTTTTCTTTCGGTGTAGGAGAGCATGCAATTTTTTATACTGGGAGAATAGACATGTCGTAAGTGACATTTCCCATTTGCGTTTGATTTTATGCAGCGTTTTTAAATGCTTGAGATGTATATTTTCATTCCTCGCAGTACATTTGATTTCTTACGACAAGGATTTAAGCTGTGTGCGTTTGCTTTTTGGCTTCCACTCAAAACTATATGAGTGAGGATCATGATTCACCAACAAATGGTACAAGCTGATTAATTATTAGTGGGACATAAAGCCCAGCAATCAATACATTAGCATTAACGCTATAGAGAAACCCACATTTTTAAGAAACAACGGGCCAAAGAATACAGGGTAGTTTTTACGGTGAAGAGGGAGCCCAAGCAATGCACCGTGGTAGGATAGTTGTGAGCATGATGAAGGAGCCCCAATGGTGTGTTTTTTTGGCATTTTTTATTTTTGTAAATGAAAAGTGGTGAATATGAGTTGGAGGTAGCGGTGTAACTCAACCAAGCTGTCTCGGGCTCGGCTTGATGAGTGGCTCATGAGACGAGCTCAATTAGCTTGCAAGCCAAACTCAATCAGCCTCGACTCGACTCATTAGCTCGTGAGTTGACCAATTTAAAAAATATTAATATAAAATACACTCAAAGTATGTTAAAATTCAAGACTTATTCTATAATTTATTAAAAACATTTAAAAATTTATCTTTTATATTTTATATCAAGTGATTTATTTTTACTTATCTTATAATTATTCATTCTATTTTTTATTTTATTATAACTCTAGTTTGAGTTAAAAATTCTTTTCTCTATTATAATAAACTACCCAATTTATGAGCCAGCTCAAACTTGTAGTAATAAACTCAACCTTAAACTCAAACTCGATTAATTAATGAAGCTCAAGCTCAAGCCAAAGGTGATTGAAGCTCTACTCAACTCTTACACGCAAGTGGGAGGTAAGGTTGGAAGACCAATTACCTCCTTTATTAATAGTTGGATCAATCTCAAGCTAACTGCTGCAAAACCTCTTCTCTACTAAGAAGTCTCCTGGAACATTGCAGTACTGCCTTAGACTTGAATATTTGAAAAATGAAGGAGCTAATGAATTTATCGAAAAGATAACCACTTCAACTATCTTTTGCATTTTCTTGGTTCTCATCAGATTATAGAAACAAATTGAGAAACTAAACAGTAGTTCTTTTCTCGCAGTAATATTTTCTTACTGCATATGATTTTGTCATTAGCGAATAAATTAATGCGAAGCATTATAGATAAAAGTTTGCAGGGAGCATAGATCTCTTAGATTGATCTTTAGATTATATATGACATAATATTGCATATGATTTTATCGATTTATCTAATAATTATGCATATAATAAAAATATACCGGGCGGAAGATTTGAGGTATTTGTTGAAGTTTTGCGTTCAACTTGATTCAAAGACATTGGCATCAAATTGAGACAAGGGGTGAACTCTTTGATAGAGGTAGCAGAGGGGGGAAAATGGACTATTTGAATGATTCACTAATTGGGTAAATCACCCAATATTTGACACTGTTCATTAACTTTTTTTTTTTTGGTGCTTAGCTTTAATTTTATATTAAGACAGCAATAATGCTAAAAAATACAGGAAGTGTTGGAGAGTTTGACAAGGGAATGCCAATGGTTTTCATGGTCCTATCTTTCCCACTTCACTTTGATGGAGACACCTGCATCATTGTTAACAACTGGGATTTCCCGTTTTCACTTGCTGTAAAAGGTGACCACATCTCTGATCTGTAGGCTCAACTTTATGATTTTCTAAAATATATCTTTAATAACTTTTTACACAGGCTGGGTTTCACCTTTGCATCGGTATCAAGTTGACTTGCTCACTATTTGGTATTGCTCTTTGTTGTCAATAATTGATACAGGATGATATCAATCTGTTCATAAATTAATTGGGCTATGGTGGTGGTTGAATAACCTTACTGCTTTGTAATGTTTTTTCAATATAAAAATATAGGATGCTTATTAGTTTTAGTTGTATGCTTTAATCATTAAAATTTTGGGCAATGGTTGCATTTCATAGTTAAATAGGACACAATGGAGAAAAGGATTCATGTAGCCGACCCCACTTAGGTTTTGTTGTTGTTGTTGGTTGCATTTCATACTTAAAAGTAGTAATCCTTGCTCTTTGCTCATTTTCATTTACTGAAATGGTACATTGTGATGCAAAAATTGCAAAGTTTGGGTGATTTCATAATGCAGGAGTCATATCAGTTTTTTTTTTTCGTTTGTATTATATTTTGTTCAAAATAATTGTCTGGCCGAGACTAATCAGTATCTGAAGTAAATATCAAGAAATAACCTCATTTTGAGACTTTAAATTGCCAGCAGTTAACTCCAAAATTTTCTTAGATAAGAGCAATCGGTACTCAGAGTATGCCAACAGTGCTGCAAAGCATTCGTGAATGTCTTGAGAATAGTGATTGGGTCACTCGCAAGGCCGCTGCAGATGCTTTGGTTGTGCTTGCTTCTTATTCAGGCGATTTGATTGCTGATGGGAGTTCTCAAATAATTGAGTCTCTTGAGGCTTGCCGTTTTGACAAGGTATTGCTTATCTGAGAACTCTATCCATGATTCAATAAGTAAACATTATAGTCTTGCTTGATCATTCATAAAGTAAGATTGTCATACTCTTAGGGGCCTTTTGGGATCACTTCTTCTTTTTATTTTTATTTTTGTTTTTTTTGTTCTGTTCATGTTTTGATTTGAATTAAACATATTTGGCTACTTGATTAAAGTATAGTTGTCTTTAAAAACACTAAAAATAACTAAAAGTTATTTTGAATGTTTTCAAAAACATATTAATTTATTTTTAGAAACAAAAAATTGCATGTGAAAATACACTAAACAAACATGTTAAAAAACAAAAATAAAAGTATAAAAATTATTCCAAACATTCCCTTAGCTTTCCAGATGGATGAATTTATGAACATAGCCTCTTGTTATATTGGCATCTGAAATCACTCAGATTTTAGAATTGTTTTACTGTCTTGAATGGTTCATTGTTTTGTTGTCTTTAATGGTTCATTGATCAGGTAAAACCTGTGAGGGATAGCATGATGGAGGCATTGCAATTTTGGAAAAAGATTTCAGGAAATAGTGAGAATAAAGCACCAGAGGATTCAATGGGTATAAAATGATAACATCATAATTTGTTGATATGCTTTGAATTTCCTGCACATCTGTTTCCAAGTCCCTTATATGTATTCGTGCTTGTGTTATATACTGTAGATAGAAAAGCTACCAAATCCGGGAATGGTGAAGAGTCGGATGCTAAACAGTCAAATCTCAACTGTAAAAGACCAGAATCTGTGAAAGATTCATCTCTTGATTCTTCGCCTTCTGCCAGCAAATCTTTGTCCAAAGGAAAGGGCAGCAATATTCAAGAGAATGCTGCAGTTATTCTTAAAAAAAAGGTTCCCTCCCTGAAAGACAAAGAGTTGAATCCAGAATTCTTCCAAAACCTTGAAACAAGAAGTTCAAATGATGTACAAGTTGAAGTTGTTCTACCCCGTAGAGGCCTTGAGTCATCCCGCTCACTAGATGAAGAAGAACAGGGTTTGCCGGATAGTGATTCTAGGATTTCATTGAAACATGATGAAGTTCCTGGCTGCGAATTGAATGAAAATCATGGGCATATTGGCATTAACTTTCATAAAACCGAGAGAAGAATAGTAACAAATAACAATCAACAAGTCTTGGATTACCCTATTAGAGATAATTGGACTGAGAAAGGATTCAGTTCAAGGGACTCGAATATGAGGGATTTTGATGCTGATGAGAGGGTTGAACTTAACCAGAAGGACTCTTTTTCACACCGTACAAGTATCTCTCGAACTGATGGTTTAATCGAAAGTTCTGGCATGAACAACAAAGGAAATTGGTTGGCCATTCAGAGGCAGTTATTGCAGTTGGAAAGGCAACAAGCCCATCTTATGGACATGCTGCAGGTTTGTTCTTGAGTAACTTGTTTATGCTTCATTGGTTTCTTTGAGAAATATGTGCAGCCATTGTGAATGACTACACTCTGATCGAGGAGAATGCTTATCTGCAGTTTGTCTGTGACATGCCATATATCTATTTTTGGAAATTGATGTACACACTACACAATTTATATGTATTTGGTCATCTAACACCTAAAGTCTTATATTTACACTTATAACACCTTGTTGTCATATAACTATGCATGAAATGTGTATTTCACGTTTAAAAAGTTAATGATGGTGGTACTTTTGATATGTTGTTAAAGATTTGAGTGTTATTCTTTTAAATAAGAATGTCTAAGTGTTAGATATGTAAATACATAAGAATTGTGTGGTATGTATGAGAATGCCCCTATATATATATATATATATATATATATATATATATATGAATATGGAGAGAAATAAATTAGTTTTAACCAACACATTTTCTTTCATGTCATGTCTTCTGTTGCTTCTATTTTTGTTAAGTATTATTTCTTTGGACTTATTTGGGATCACTTTTATTTTTTTATTTTATTTTTAAAACATTTTTGTTTAGTATATTTTTTTCATATTTTGTTTTTTATTTTCAAAAATAAATTAGCTAATTTTTTATAACACTCAAAAAATTTAGAAGTTACTTTAAGCGTTTTTAAAAACAACTAACAATGTTATAGCATACCAAACATGTTTCATTTGACAAAACAAAACAAAAGGCAAATCGAAAAATAAAAAACAAAAACCAAAAGTGATCCTTAGCTCCTCCTTATAATTTAATGCATTTCAACGTTTTAGTCAATATCAGCAAAACGTTTGTGCTTTGTTATTCTTAGTTGTATAGTGTGTTTTTTATCAATCAAGCTGGTGAGGGAGAATTTAATGCATTTCCACATTTTTAGTGTTTTTAAAAACAAAAAAATCATGATGAAGCATATCAAATATGTTTCATTTTGAGTAAAAACAGAAATAAAACAATATAAAAGCAAAAAATAAAAAACAAAAATCAAAAGTGACCCCAAACGATCCCTTAGAATTTAATGCATTTCAGTGTTGTAGTCAATATCAGCAAAACCTCTGTGCTTTGTTACATGCTTGGTTGTATAGTTTGTGTTATTGTCAATCAAGTTGGCGAGGGAGAATTTAGAAAGGACCTCATTTAATGTACTAGTTTATTTTAATTTCTTTAGCCCTGATGGTGTCCGTAGCTGATATAACTCGACATGATTTGTCATAAAAGTTGAAATGCCTTTACCATTAACCATAATTAATTCAGTGGAATGATTTGCTTAGCAATTCAAGCTATCAACCAAGGTGAATTTATCATATTTTTGTTGTGCTTTCCTTTCATCAGTTATATGCTTGAAAAGTTGTATAAAAATAAAAAATGCTGTTTATATTACAATATGATATGGGTGGGAGGTGAATATGTCTCAGTACTGTCTAACGGCAATTCATGAGGAACTTTAAACAGGCCAGCTGAAATTAATAATTAGTCAAGTGTTGAGTTCTGTGCCTTGTTTTACTTTTGGCTTCTATTTGTGTAAGCATGGAAGTATAGCAAATATCCTCATGTCACTTGATTTTTGGTTACTTAATGCAGGCAAACCAAATTCTAACGTGCATCCGGTTTATTTGGAAATTACTTGATTTCAATTCATTACTCAAGCAACCCTATACATGAGGTTAACATTTCATTACTCTGAAATTGTGTAGTTTCTTGAAAGCAAATCTCATACGGTCTCTATCTTGCTAGGCATAGATTGAAAGAAATTAATTTTCTTAATCGGAAGAATAGCAATCTTAAAACAGTTCCCATGACGTGTAAAGTTACAGGCAGCATTTTTAAAATTGTGTTTGGATCAAAGCCACAGGCAGCATTTGTAAAATTGTATTTGAATCAAAGCCACAAAATAGAATGAAATTCTTGTTCGTAAATTGTCAGCTCTTGATCTATGATATTTAATTTTTTTTTTTATCTTTTTCTGTCTATGTTTAGATTTTTACGTGCCACGAAGGGAATGGATCGAAACCTAATTGTCTTATATCTGAGATGAATCTTTTATATATGTTGCAGCCATTGTTTATGATTATCCTGCAATCTTGTACCATTCCTAACTTTGGCTAACCTGAATTAGTTTACTATTGCTGGCTCATTTGATTTCTATACTACAAATATAGGACTTCATGGGGGGCTCCCATGATACCTTAGTAACTCTGGAGAACAGAGTGCGTGGACTAGAGAGAGTTGTTGAAGAAATGGCACAGGATTTATCAATATCATCTGGGAGGAGAGGGGGAAATTTGATGATGGGGTTTGAAGGTTCTCCTGGAAGATCCTCAAACAAGTACAGTGGTCTTCAAGATTATGGTGTTTCCAAGTTTGGCAGGGGAAATGAAAGTAGAGTTCCATTTATGGAAAGATATCTCTCATCAGACGGCATGCTTCCAGGAGCAAGGGGAAGAGATGCTTTTTGGAGACCAGATTCCGAAGGACGAGATCCTTATGTATATACTGGTCCAAAGAATGGGTCTACAAGTGGAAAGAGAGGATTAGGTACCTCGTTGGCTGACGGTAAATATCCGAAACATGAACCTGATGTTGAGCAAGTTGGCAACAGGAGAGCTTGGGGCAGGGGTCAAGGACCATTTAGGCTCGGTGAAGGTCCTTCCGCAAGAAGTGTTTGGCAAGCGTCCAAAGATGAAGCCACCTTGGAAGCTATCCGAGGTGCTGGGGATGATAATGGAAGCTCTCGAAGTGCGGCACGAGGGCCAATCACTGAACTGGATGCAGAAATTACTGGCCAGGATAGGGACCAGTCCTGGAACTCTTGGACCCGTGCTTTGGATTCACTTCATGTTGGTGATTTGGACTCAGCATATGCTGAAGTGCTGTCTTCAGGTGATGACTTATTGCTTGTGAAGTTGATGGAAAGATCTGGGCCTGCATTCAGTGATCTCTCTGGTGAAGTAGCAAGTGAGTTATTGCATGCAGTTGGGCAATTTATACTAGAACAAAGCTTGTCTGATTTGGCTCTTGCTTGGATTCAGCAGGTATTTTTATTACAACAATGCCATCG
The DNA here is from genome assembly GCA_003013225.1 of Phalaenopsis aphrodite. Lineage (NCBI taxonomy): Eukaryota > Viridiplantae > Streptophyta > Magnoliopsida > Asparagales > Orchidaceae > Phalaenopsis > Phalaenopsis aphrodite. Next base: position 216,643 of record NEWO01000185.1, read on the forward strand.
TACATAGCATTATAAAGTTTTATTGACTGCACATTTCGTGGGATTGATTGATGTGCTGGTTTTTATTTTTTAATTTTTCGGACTTTGAATGTTGTCGACAAGCTTGATTGGCATTTACAAGACATTGAAGGACTTCTAATAGTTGAAAGCAAATTTTAGAGCACAAATTAGGAGGGTGAGAAGCAGGAGTTGTTAGATTTTCTTGAAATTGATGTTTTTCATTTTGATGAATTCGTTCATTTATTTCACCCATCAAATAAAGGAGAATTAATACACCGCAAAGAGTTACGGATAAACAGAAAATGGGGAATAAGTGTCTTTTTTAATTTACCCTTTAACTGTGCAAATTTTTTGACATTCCCTAGAACCATATTAATACTCGGAATTCAAATATTGGAACCAAATTTTACTGAACTAAAATGACTAATAAATAAGGCAACTCTGATTGAAGATAGTTAGTTTGGTAGGCTACTCATAACTATAATCATAACTTTAAGCATATTTTCATAAGTTTATTGTCATCTATGCCTTTGCGTTCCTGAAAGCATCAAACGATTGGCAATTCCTCTTTTCTGCTCTACAAAAATATGAAATTATAGCAAAATCAGATTGCTATTCATGCTCGAGTTATGGACTTGCATCTATGGTACTTGCACTAGTCTGTTTATACTTCGGTAGTATTTGGATATAATCTGTGATAAAATGTCATTATTTTAACATATTTAAGCCCAAATATAGTAGATTCCGGAGTAATATTAAACAAAATCTGGCAATTAGCTAGTTTGAATGCTAACAAAGAAACTTGACATAGAGAACTGAATGAATGACCATTGAAACTATTTTTTTATGTGGTTTTTGAATCTGGAGAGGGTAAGAAATGCCGTGGTCGAGCAGTAGATAGTTTTTTTTTTTTTAAATATCTTTTTTTTTTTCAATAAATAGTGATATTTTTTTTTCTTAATTTGATTTGGTGTTTTTTTGTGTTCTATTAGCTTTATCATCATCAGCCTTATCTTCGACTATGTGTGGTCAATTTTATGAATCCTTAAAATTCATTTATTCTTTTTGTGCGTTATACCTTTTATTTTTACTGATCCCCTTACACTTATTTACACGCCCGTTTAATGAATGCCTATTTTACTCATCCATTGCATGTCCGGACAACCTAAATATATTTTTTTTAATTACCTTATGTTTATGAAATGTCATTGTTATCATTTTTTTTATAAAATTATTCCTTGATGTATTTTTTAAATTTGTCATGCTTCTATCTTAAATATTATAATTTTCTCCATTCTCCGCTTAGTCATCAATGATTTTTTTTCCCTTATGTTTTTCTGAACACTTAGATCCATATAGTATCATTTACTTATTTCTAGTTTTATCGACTTTACCTTTAATTCTCTGTGATATGCCCTTAGTGTAATATTGTTGAAGCTCTTTGTCAATTTTAGGGGGTGTTTGGTTGCAGTAAGGATTTAGCTTTAGTAGGATTTAGTAAATCCGGATTTGTTAAATTCTCCTCATTGATGGATTTATTTGATCCAGATTTTACATGAATTGAAAGCAAAATTCAGCCTTAAATCTAAAATTTCATAAATCCATGAAACTTTTGTTTTTTTGTGTTTGGTTGGATTTTAGTAAATCCTGATCATAAATCCTATTAACAGGGAGCCTATCAAACACCCCCTTAAGCATAATGCTTTAACTTTAAAAGTTACATCCTTATCTATTATCCTCATTCTTTTGTATTATGGGTCTAAAATGCTTAGTTTATTATACCAATGTATCACTTTATTTTCTAACAATAGACATTTATTATATTAAAAATTAAACTACTAAACTTAAATATTATGTATTTGATCTTTTTTCTACTAATATTAATTAAGCCTTCTATATTCTAAATATTTTTTTGCTATTGTTCTATGTTTGCACCAAAAAAAATGTTTTGATTTAACACTTATTTTAATAGATGTATCATCAATTAAAATTATGTCATATGTAAAAAGCATGCGCCAAGATATCTCATTTTGAGATCATAAGCATCTTCATAAAAAAGAGGCATTTACATACATACCACCCCATTCCTTTGTATTTACATCTATAACACCTAAACTTTATTTTTTACTTTTATACCACCCAAAATTTTAGATCACATATAAAATACCATCATTTTAATTTTTAAAAGTGAAATACATCTTTTGATGCATAGGTAAGATGACATGTATGTAAAAGTTGAAGTAGTTGTTAGATATGTAAACACAGGAAATAAATGGTATGTATGTAAATTTTCTTTATAAATAAAGGATTGAATATTGATTCTTGATGTAATTATATTTCCGTTGAAAATTCTTTGTTCACTCTGCAACTTTTAATAAAGTGATAAAAGTCTATATTTCGTATACCTATCTCTGATGCATTATTTTCTTTTATTTTGCACCGTATCAACTATCAAGGCACTCAATTATATACATTCTCAATGCTAATAAAAATTATATGGAGCTTTTTTCTAGGCTCTTATAATTATTCATTGTCTTAACACAAAATTTACTTCTATAGTCAATTTTTTGACATGTAGTCAAATTCATTATTTGAAATCTACCTACTTTTTTTAATATTACATTTCAATACTCTCTGTCATAACTTTTTTTTTTCTCTAATAAGTTAGATTTTTGTGTTCTTAGATTTGAAACAACTTTGTTTTTAAACATTGGTACCAAAATTCTTCTTTAATCATTTAATATCATTTTAGTCTTCAAAATTTTATTGAAAAGATTTATTAACTTCTCTATTCTCATATCCCCAATACCTCTTCAAATCTTAAATCGGACTCTCATTTAGATCTAATTCTTTTTATTTATTTATTTTCTTAGAGCTAACTCAACTTCTTTTTGGATCAATTTATAATATAACTCATGATCCTATTCATGGTGCTTCTCTTTCAAAATAACTTCTTCCTCACAGAAGGAAGAAGTGCTCAGAAATGGATCAGGCTTATTGAGACCTGCTCATCAGTCGATCCATTCCTTGTGTGGCTAGCTAGTGCAACATTTGCCAGTTACACTTTTGAGGGCTTGTGTCTGGTTCAGTGAACTGTATTTAGTTTGTTGTCATTCTTTTCGACAGATCTTATTATGTCGTCTTTTTTTCTCTTTCTAGCGGTTGATTTTTGCTTCGCTTATATCAGTGGTCATGTTCAATCTCTTCTATTGATCATTGTTAGGGAATTTTCTATATTTTTTGTTCCATCAGGTATAACATTTTAGGTTGCAAAGGATAGAATGTTCTACAGCTTAAGTGACGAGGGTGAGGATGAGGTGAATTCTTCATCCTCGCCTTCATCTTCTAAAGTCTATATTTTTTGTCCGAAGGGGCGCCTTCAGTGTCGATGTTAGAGCTCCCAAGAGAGTGGCTCTTGCATGGCTTATATTTTCTATTTCATTGCTGGATGAAAGCGTATGTATGAAAGTGTCCATACTCTTTCATCGGAGGTAACTAGAATGCAAGTGAACTGCTGGCCCTTATTTGTCAACGAAAGATTCTTGGCTAAACTCATTGTCATGTTTTTTATCGACATTGTGTACTTTAAATAGCCTTTGTACTCAAAGCTTCATGTTGTGTCATTTGTGCAATTTGATCTACTAAATATATTATAATAAAAATTATTTAATGAGGACCTCTATTTTACTACTTTTTAACTTGAATTGTTGTTTGTATTGATATTTTAATGGAGTTGAATTCATCTACTCATTTTTTTGCGGATTGTGTTGTGTTAGTGTGAGGTGATTATTGGCAAGATCTTCGTCTTTTTGAATTCGCTACTTGTTGATGTGAACACATCTTGGCAAGTTATCTGGATGTCGCTTGTAATGATTTTATTCTCTTGATCATCTTTTTAAACTCTCCTGATACAAAAATATTTGTACATTTAAATGATTTATTTGGAAATCATTGTAATAAAATTAAGCTCATATGCTAGCGAGCTCTCTCAAAAATTGTTCTAATTAATTTATTTCCTATACTCTTTTTAAAGGATTGTAGGAGTAAATGACTTCACCAAGTGATGAATGTCATTCACTTAAGGCATTCAATTCTTCTACAGGTTTTTTCCTCGAGGCTTCTTTAGATTTTCCTACAAGGGTTTCGTATCTGGGGCTTTCTGCATTCCCTTCGAGAGTAGTTAGTCAACCTTTTAGCTTAGCATTTTCTATTCCATCATATTCTTCATATAATAAGTAGAAAAGATTTTTAATGAAAAATAGTATTGTAAATTACTCAACCTTTTATTATTGATTACAAATTTTTCAATCTTACGGTTTAATTCACCTAAATGAGTTCTCTGAGCTTTAAAGGTAAGCTAATCATAGAAAACATATTTAAGAATAAAATGATTAAGATCATTCCCGCTCCAATTTCTCGAGAGTTCCTTTCTGATGTAAGTTTTTAACTTGTATGTTTTGAGTCCAACCTCTTCTTGGATTATGTAAGATCCTATTCATGTTTTTTTTAGTTTTCCTATTGTTAGATTGCGTGCCACAACGTTTGTCTTTTACAATACCGAGTCACCAGATTTGAAAATCTTCTCTTTCACATGTGAATTGCAATATTTTACTCCACTCCTTTTGGTTTCCTCTTACTTCATAACTAATTGAATTTGTATTTCTTCGAGCAAATTCGACAAAGTTTGAAGACCTTTGTCGTTAGCACTCCACTATTCTTCGAGCTCGATTTATATATGATTGGGTGTAGTAACTACCCTCTAGTTGTGATGTTTGTATTCCACCGTGATCATTGCTTCGGTGTTATGGGAGAGGATGAAAGGCATTTTCCTTGTCGTTGTTGATAGAGTTGTTCTTTGTGCTCATTAGAAGGATGTGAGTAGTTCAACCAACTTATCTTTAGTGTCTTCGACTTTATTTCTAATTAATTTGAGGATGTGTTTATTCCCTACTTCAACTTGTCTGCCCGTCCTTGAATGATGAATTGAGGTGAATTTGACACTCTTTAATTTTATCGTTTGTGATTTGCATATCCTTGTCTCTGATTATGATCATGAGTAACCCATACTTGTATTGTGTACAAATTTGACCGTTGTTTTTATTAAGGCCATTGCTTTAATCCATTTGAAAAATTAATCAACTGCCACTGAGATTAATTTCCTCTGGCCTTTGGATAGTGGAAAACTTGGGATGTCCAATTCCCCAACGACGGATGCCCAATGACTCATGATTGACTGTAATTTGTGAGAGGGTTGCATTCGCACATGAGTAAATTTTTGACATTGCTCGAATCTTTTGGAGAAATTTCTAAGTGTAGGCCAAAAAATCCCAATCATAGAATGCGATTTGCAAAAGTTTTCTGCCTTGACTGACTTTTGCAATTGCCTGATTGTACTTCGTTTAAGTTGCATGTGATTTCATCATCTTAAATGCATTATAAGGAGGCGATGCGGCACCAAATGACGCCCCTGTAGCGAGGCGCTAATAGCACTCCTATTACGGGGCACTATTATGCCAGCCGATTGAACCGGTTGGCCAATTACAAAAACGTGATCACAGAGGAGTAGGTCAGAAGTATTGGGAATATCGTGGAAAAGGCTGGACTAACTCCTTTCCTCTTGTGCTCTTCCCCTTTCTAGAAATCCCTTAATGGATATTTTCTGGATTATTCTCACCCTTCCCTTTGTTTCAGAGTTTCCTTTACTACCTCTTTCTTATTTCTTTCCTTTTTCTCCACCTTGGAGTCTAGATATTGTTATTATTTTAGAGAATTAGGGCCGTTTTTGCTGTGTTTGCTTCCAAAAATTTTGTGTGGGCTATATCTGAGGAGATGGTGGTGCTTCGTATGTATCCTACTCCGAGGTGATGATGTATCTCCCCTTGTCGTCTTCGCTAACCCGTCTCCTCCACTCCCCATAGCCGTCGACCTTGCTGTCCAGCCTCCCCAACCACCATTTGCACTCCGCCTATTCTCCTACAACAATTTTCCTTTGTTCTCCCACCATTCCAGCTCCATCCCCGCACCTGTATAGCGTTATTTTACAGTCTCCTTTGTTGTCTAGTCATCTAGGCTCTCCTCTTTTCCAGCACTCCCAATCAACCGCTCCTCACCCTTACTCCCGTTGCCCTTGTTGTTCAGCACCTTACAACCACCAATCCGTTTGTCGTCGATCACCTATGACCATCCATACTTGTTGTCCCTGCAATTTTGTAACTCTCTCTCGCTGCCATCATCACTCCTTTGCTGCCACCACCCCTACAAACCATCCCACTCCACATAGCCGGGCTCCACCCCCCTTGAAATACACCTCAGAGATGTTTGCTTGTGTCATTAGTGTTTGTGTTGTTATTTTATGTTGTGTTGTGTTGTGTTGTAACCTTATTTTCCTATTTATAAAAGTTTACTTTTTGAGTTTCTATTGTTTTCCTACTAGTTTCGATATTATTTGGTATCAAGGCTAGCCTAACACTAGTCTTATCTTAGGTTTTCTAAGCGTTTGCCTTACCCTTCCACCAGAAAATTTTTTCACTACCTTGAACCACCCTTTCCAAAACTAAACCCTAAATTCTCTTTGCTAATTAATAGAATTAGCGATCCCAAATCAATTTTTTTATAACTTTAATTAGTTTCATGCACCAGCTTTTACCTCCCTACTGCCATTAAGGAGTTGCATGCCCGAGCCTATCTAGGAGGAGATTCGACGAGAAATCCGCCTATTTTGGCTGTGGATTACAACATGGAATATGAAATCCATTCTCGACCATGATTCGAAATTTCGAAGGGAATAATGAGAAGATATAAAGATGAAGCGGAAAATACAGCGTCAGTTCCTACCAACTTACTACCGCCAAAGTGGATAAACAGCAGCGCCAAGCGACCCCCTGTATACTACATACCAAAACCAATCCGCATGTCTGTCACAACAAAAAAATATGACAAGTGCCACGAATTTAAACATGTTGAAGCGGAATGCACAATCAGCAGAGCGATCTACTTTACCCAGTAGTGCGTCATCAAAAGTTTAGGTAAAGACACTGCAAACACTAAATATGGTGGACATAAATTAGGAGTACCAACTCCCAGTTGAAGGGATGAATGCCTTTTTCCTGGGCTTTCATTGCTTTAAATAATAGTCTGTACAATCTATTTTAGGTACATAATAAAGTGCATAATTTATTTTAGGTAACTTAATAATGTATATTCATAATCTAAATATTAGCTAAAAGGAAAGAATCCGTGCAATTAAAATAAGGGATTTAATGTAGCATTGCAATAAAGGAAACTCTTAATTCTGTCTGATTTTATTTACTCCTGATTGATATTCCTTCTCAAATTGATGCTGACTGATCAAGAAACATCAATTTGCCAACAAGAAACTGATGACGCCGTCCAAAAAAAACCTTAGTAAATATATCAGTCGTTTGAAGATCAGAAGAGATATAACACCGTTCTGATACGCTTCTCGAATGGAATGACAGTCAACTTCATTGTGTTTCATGCACTCATGAAAGACATAATTAGCAGTAATCTAGATAACACTAGTATTATCTACATGAAGAGAAGTAGACTCAAGTTGAGGAAAACCAAGCTCAACCAACATACCCTGAAGCCAAATGATCTCGGAACAAGCGGAGAACATAGTACAATATTCAGATTCAATAGATGACTTAGACACTCGATCTTGTTTCTTGCTCTTCCAAGAAATTAAAGAATTGTCGAGAAACGTGCACTAACCAGTAATAGATTGACGTGTATAAGAAAACCAGCTCAATCAGCATCACTATAAGCTATTAAGCTAATAGACGACTCCGTAAAAAAAAACAAATTCTGATGAGAAGTACATTTTAAATACCAAAAAATACGGCGAATTGCTGCTAAATGAAGATATGTAGGTGCCTACATAAATTGACTAACTTGTTGCACAACATATGAAATATCAAGACGCGTAATAGTTAGATATTTGACACTCCCAATAAGTTGTCGATACATAAATGTATCAGATAGAAAGTCACCATCATTCTGTTGATATTTAACATTTACTTCCAAAGGAGTATCAGCAGAGCGACCATCTTGGAGACTAGCCAAACCAATGAGTCTTTTAGTATAGTTGTGTTGATGAAGAAAAATACCAACGAGAGAAGAGTGAACCTCAAGTCCTAAGAAATAAATTTATGACCCCAAATCCTTTATATGAAAAGAACCCTGTAGCCGAGACATCAATTGATTATTAGATCCTATGATGACAATATCAACATAGATTAATAACAAAACAATTCACTTGTCAGTCTTGTAAAGAAATAATGATGAATCATACAGACTTTGAATGAAAGAGAAGCTAAGAAATGTATTGCGAAATTTTTCAAACCAAGCCCGTGGAGCCTATTTTAAGCCATATAGAGACCGTCTGAGCTTACAACATCATATGAAGGTGTAGAAACTAGGCCTGGAGGAGTCATATAGACATCTTCTTTGAGGTACCCATGCAAAAAAAGTATTTTTAACATCCATTTGTCATAAGAATCAGTCTGTAGATGCAACATTAAACACAAGCCTAATAGTTGTTATCTTAGCCACAGGTGCAAATGTTTCTTTATAATCAATCTTGTATTCCTGTCGATTGCTAGGAGCTACGAATCTTGCCTTATATATGTCAAGAGAGCCATCAAATTGAAGCTTAAGAGAATAAACCTATTTACAACTAATGGGTTTAACGTCTGCAAGACCTGAAACAATATCCCAAGTGTGATTATCTTGAAGTGCCTGAAGTTTCTCTTGCATGACTTTGATCCAACATGTCTGTTTAGCTACTTGGAAATAAGAGGTGAGAATAGTAATATTAGTTAAAATTACAAATACCCATATCTATCTGGAAGACGAATGCGTCGATTTGATCGTCGAAGTATTATTGGAGCAATTTTTGGAGCAGGGTCGGGGAGGATTGGAGGTGAAGGGCATTGTATGTAGACAATGTCAAGCTTGAACCGTTTATCAGAAGAAGAATTATCAAATTGTGGAAGTGTAACTATATCCGGTTTTAAAAGATGATGCTGAAAGCAGTATCCATGTTAAAGAAAATCACATCTTGTGAAATATGTCATCGATTATTAATCGAATCATAACATATAGAACCTTTGTGATTATGACTGTAACTCATAAAGTCACATCGTACTGACTAGATTTCTAACTTATGACGTTAATGAGCAGGTAGATGAGCAAAACAAACACATACGAAAGTATGTAACATATGATAATTAGGATGTTTATAAAAAAAATTATAGTAGGAAGAATCATAGTTTTATTGTTGAGATGGTAAACGATTAATGAGATAAGCTGCAGTATATAATGCTTCAGTCCAAAACTTAGTTGAAATAAAAAATTCTAACAGCAATGTGTACTGTATCCAAGCAGATGTTAATTTTTTCGTTCAACTCCATTCTGCTGAGTGGTCTAAGGACTTGAACGTTGTAAAACAATACCTTTATTATGGAGAAATGCTTGAAACTCATGAGACATGTATTCACCACCATTGTCAATCGTAAGGTTTTAATACAAGCGAACTGACTTTCAATATATGCTACAAAGATTTGAAATATAGTAAATACTTCTACTTTGGAACGCAAAAAATAAATCCATGTAAATCGACTATAATCATCAATAAATGTCACAAAATATTTATATTGAACTTATGAAATAATTGTTGTAATTCCTCAAACATCACTATGAATAATGTCAACATTTATTGGCGCGACTAACTAAAATAGGAAAAATGTAATGTCGTACTTTTTTAAGTTTACAAAAAGAATAATCAACTAATAAACCATTTTTTGTTGAACCAAAATCACCATTTTCTATCAAATACTTCAACACCATATTATTTGGATGACCTAGTCTTTAATGCCTAACGTCTGCCTTATTTTCAACAACTGAAGAAGCCAATGACGTAGTCAGAGGGACAATAAATTGCAATGGAAACAACCTACCCATTTTAGGCCCCTTTGCTATCACCTTCCTCGACACCTGATCCCGCACAATATAACCATCACGAGAAATATTCACGTGACATTTATTCACAATTTGACCAACATAGAGTAAGTATATAATTTAGGAGAAACCAAGACATGTCTGAAGGATGAGTTAATATCACCAACAGTCGTAATTGGATTATTATTTCCATTAGTAACCTGAATTTTTTGAGTGTCGATATGCTGTCGTTAGTTATGCAATAAATCAACTATGCCATTCATATGATTTGTGGCGTCTGAATCAACAAACGAAGGAAAAAGAATTGAAGTAATAATCTTATCTTTCCCTCGAAAGTCAGGAGCAGAAAAGACAGAGTGAGTCATCTGTTGAACCATATCTGGTGTGAGAACTGATTGATTATTGCCGGCAGCTGTGGATGTCGAGCCAGGATTGTGGTCTCAGATACCGTAGCATGAAGTGCTTGTTGTTTGCGATTTTGTGAACGTTTAGGACACTCTTTAATAATATGTCAATTTTGCTTGCAATAGGTACAAAACTTATTACTATAGCGACGTGCAATATGACCAAATTCTTTGCAGTTCTAGCATTAAATTGGTCTTTTCTCTTTGGCCTGTGCAACATATGCAATATTAACTATTTCTGATAATCCACTTGTTGCACTAATAGCAGCTTGTGTCGCCAATTTTATTTTTTCGCACAGTAATTCTCCAAAACAGACATCCAAACAAGGAACCCGATCTCTGTTCAGCAACCCAGCCCAAGCAGTTTCAAATTCAGGTCTGGGCCTCATTAAAAACTGATCACGACGACTCTTCATGAATAGCTTGAAGACTAGCTAAATTCTCTTTCAACACCTTTGCATAGATAATGCCAGTATATTCATCCCATAAATTTAGAAAGCCTGAATAATATTATTTAATTGAGAGATTACATTGACTATAATTACTCATATTAAGTTCCAATTGAAAGCGTTTTGTAGAATTATCTTGATTGTAGACGCGCTTCAAATATTCCCACATTTCTTTAATCATGTCAAAGGAACATATATTATTCACCATATGAGCCCTAATAGATCCCAAAATCCATGAAATAATCCGAGCATCCTTTGCTTCCCACTGACTAAGGTTTTTCGGCTCAATAGGTGTTGGAGAAGTCCCATCAATATGACCCCAAAACTTCTTCCCTTTCAAGAACATCCTGAACTGAAATTCCCATGCAACATAATTCTTTTCCGTAAATTTGATAGTTGAGATTTCAGAAGACATTCTAAATAGAATTGTAGTTCACAATTTGATTAAGAAAGTCGTTGACCGAAATTAACCAAAAGCCAATGAAAGCCAAGAGATCTTAAAAAAAATCCAAATTGTTGATCAAAATCAACCTATGAGATTCAAAAAATCATGAACTGCCTTGAATTCGGCCTAAGACAGAAGGAGAAGAATCTGAATCGGAAGCCTATGATCCTTGAGTGCGACAATCTAGGAAGGTTATCGATGTTGAAATACATCGATTATATTGAAGTTAAAGATATATTTGAAGCTGTTAAAGAAGAAGCAGATGAAGCGGACGAAGTGAACGAAGTGGAGGAGATCGTATATTGCGGCTAGAACCCAATGCGGGAGACAGAAGCAGTCAATGATGAAGTAGCCAAAGTAGAGGGAGCAGTAGACGAAACAGATGTGATCGATGCAGACGATCAAGCGAAGCAGTTGAAGTAGGCGAAGGAATCCAGGAGACCAAACAGCTCGGTCGAGCGAGCCAAACGAGCAGGCAAAGCAGTTCAGGTGAGTCCACCGAATTAGTCGAGCAGTCCAAATGAGGGTTTTTAGGCGAACCAGACGAGCTATACAGGCTAAGCAGACGAGGCTTTAGATGAAGCAGACGAGGGATTAGATAAAGCAGACGAGCAGTCCCGACAAGACTCAAAGATTTGCATTCGAAGAAGACAAACAATTCCAGCCTTGGAGACTCCAGAGATTCAGACCCTAAATATTCGATGTGGCTTTGATACCATGTCAATTTTTAAGAAAATATGTTGAATGTCTTTTTTCATAGCTTTCATTGCTATAAATAATAGTCTATATAATCTATTTTAGGTACATAATAAAGTGCATAATTTATTTTAGGTAATTTAATAATTACATATTCTTAATCAAAATATACAACTAACAGGAAAGAATCTGTGCAATTAAAATAAAAGATTTAATGTAGCACTGCAAAGAAGTAAACTCTTAATTTTTTTTTTTTACTCCTGATTGATACTATGATCAGGAAGAAGATACAAACTTCAGAGAAGATTCTCATTTTTTAGCTAACAAGGAGGTGACACCACCAAATCCAATTGATCCCGAGATAGATATTCCAGTTGACGTAATGATAGTCATTCAGGGAGGAAGTGACCTTTTATGGGCATTCATGCATAATATGAAGTGGTGGTACCTCGAGCTATTGTTTCACAGGTGATGAGAGGAACATCAACCGAACTAACTCAGGACGTAGAAAAAGGTTATTAGTTTGAAGAACCGACATTAGATATTGGGTCACCACAAATAAGAGAAATACAAATATTTTAGATTTATAAACTTTTTCTTGAGTTGCCCTTCTGAAGGGATGCCCAACAGGTTCGAAGAGTCAATTTGGGCCATGTTTGGACTATTATAAGGAGTATTTTAGATGTTAGATTCAACTTAAGAGGGTATCTATCAACAGATGCCCAGACAGAGGGATGAACCCCAGACTTGAAATTTATATTGAGAGCTTGAGTGGAAGAAAATGCTTCAACGGGATCCAGGTCCTGTTATTGAAGATGTCTCTTCTGAATGGTTGCTAGTGGGAGGGGCACAGACTGCCACATATATCATCCCAGAATTGATTTCTCCTTATTTACTTGCTCATCAGCTACAATCCGCTGAGTACGAAAAGTGGAAGGAGAAGGCTCCAAGCTCAAAAGCTCGAGAGTTATATTGCGAGAACCTACTTTTATATGCAGCTCCCTCTTAGGATGTGCCAAAAGAGGACGGATACCAATTCTACCCGAATGTATTGTTGAATAACTCTAAAATGATCGACCTAACAGAGGACTTAACATCCTACCTTAAGGATTCGAGTGTCATGAGGATTGAAGTCAAGAATAAGAAGCTTCGACGAATGAGATCGAAGCTCCCACAAATCGGGAGACTAACGCGGAGCATCAAATCGTTCCCTATCGTGGGGCATTAATATGCCATCCGGTTGAACTGGCTACCTAATTACTTGAACTATCTAGGGGACTGGTCTAGAAACACAATCGCACAGGAGCAGGGCAGAAGGATTGGGAATACCTTAGAGAATGGTGGACTACCTTTCTTTCTCTTGTGCTCTTCCCCCTTTGGAAAGTCTTTAATGACTATTTTCTAGAGTATTCTCCCCTTGTGTAGGAGTTTCCTTTCATATTTCTTTCTTTTTTTCCCCCAATTTCAGTCTATATATTGTTATTATTTCGGAGAATTAGGACAGTTTTTGTTGTGTTTGCTTTCAAAAATCCTGTGTGGAGTCTTTTTCCTATTTGTGGGTTGTATCCGAGGAGATAGTGGTACTCTGGTTGTATCCTACTCCAAGGTGGTGATGTATCTCCTTGTCATCTTCCCCAATCCTTCTCCTCTACTCCCCATAGCCGTCGACCATGTTGTCCAGCCTTCACCAACCCTTCTCCTCCACTCCCCATAGCCGTCAACCTTCTCCTCCACTCCCCATAGCCGTCAACCTTCTCCTCCACTCCCCATAGCTGTCAACCTTCTCCACTCCTACAGTTGTTTCCCTTTGTTGTCCCACAATTCCAGCCCCATCCCCGCACTTGTACTGCGTTCCCTCACAACCTCCTTGGCTTCCCAGCCGTACCCTCCTCCATTCTTCCCAACACTCCCAATTGACTGCTCGTCACCCCCACTCCTATTGCCTTTACTCTACGGGACCTAACCACTAATTCGTTTGTCGCAGGTCACCTATGACCCTCCATACTTCCTGTATATGCAATTCTGCACCCCCTCGTTGCCATCAGCACTTCTTTACTGCCACCACCCCTACCAACCATCCCGCTCCACATAACCGATCTTCACCGCGCTGAGAATTTATCATTTTTCTACACCCTTCGGATTACATAAAAAAATTTAATAACATTAATTTGAATAGCTATACTATTTGTTCTAATAACAATATATCATTGATATTTACCTTATAAATTGCTCAGATCGATCCTCCTAACTCCCACGCTCCTCCAACGTCTACTTTGAATCTAAAATCATTATATTACAGTCCTAATTAAATTTTTATCTTGTTATTTAACACACACACACACATAAACTTTATATATATAATAATAGAATAATGAACTTATAAAAAAATATTAAACATACCTTATATAACTTGCCTCTGCTCAAGTTCACACACGAAGCTTACCCCCTCCTACTTTCCTTGGCTTGATCGCGTGAGTTCCTTCGGTCCCGTCTCACCCCAGCAGAGCACAGGCGCAACCCCTTCCCTTCTATGCACATGTCGAAGGAAGGATCGCCTCGCCGACTTCGACTCTCCTTCTCTTCTTCCTCTTGTACACGAACAAAGCTGCAAGAAGTTCGACTCCTCTTTCTCTTCACCTTTGGTCTTGACTCAAAGAAAACTCCCCTTCCTCTGCTACGCGAGCACAGTGCCTAAGGTCATCTATTCTCCTTCTTCGTAAGGCTCAACTATCCTAATAGTGGCATGCAAGGTTTGTTGCTTCCTTGCGCTACTTTGGCTTTTCTTGTGTAGACGAAATGTCTTCGGTTGCGGCTCATTCCAAGTTGGTCTTTGACACCGCTTCCTCCTTCCTCCTCCCTAGCTAGGGCACAAAGTTGTACAATAACCACAATATCTTTCTTCTTCCTTCTCCTATGCGGTTTCCTTTAGTCTTCCTCACTCGTTACTGTCGGCCTCTACCCAGAACAATCTAGAATCCTCCAATTCTCTTCAAAATCAAATGGAGCACTTAATCAAACTTCTTGGATCCAGTTCGTTCTCTTCCGGCCCGTCAACCTCCCACGTTCGTTGAGTTACCAATCCCATGACACTCACTTCTTTTGCCCCTTCTAGTTCGTATATCATTGATTCAGGTGTTATGGGTCACATGATTGGAAGCTCTTAAGACTTCGCGACATACCATCCTTGCTCAGGGAAAGATACTTTTAAAATTGCTGACGGGCTCCAAAGTTTGTGTGGTAGTTTGGTTTTTCCCCTGGATTGTCGGAGCTCCTTTTTGAGGTCTTATCTACCCCTGCAGGATCTCTTGTTGCTAGTTTTCCCTCTTGCATCTAGAATATTCCTATGTCTATGCATCCCAATATCTCCTTTGGCTCAGTTGGAATCATGGCAGACTCCACCACGAAGCCACCTTCCGACGGTGTACTTGAAGCCACCTTCCGACGGTGTACTTGAATCCACCGGAGGACTAAAAACAATCTCAGTTCCTCTGCAGAATGGGGGACCGAAAAGCAACATGAACTTCTTGATAACTCATAAATTTAACGGCTCTAACTTTCTCTAATGGTCCCAATCTGTGTCTTTTTCCGTCAAAGGTCGTGTGAAATTTGGTCATCTCACAACTATGATTAGTGAACCTCCAAAGACTTACCCAGCATATGAAGCTCGAGAAGTGGAGAATTTCATGGTCATGTTGCGGCTGATCAACTCCATGGAGATTTCAATTGGCCGATCACATATTTTCCTTCCGCTAATCCTCTCTGGACGACAGTCCGTGATACATACTCGGATGCAGGAAATTTCAGCCTCCTCTACGAGGTGTTTTAAAAATCTGAGGCAAAATAAGGATCCCAAACTGTGACCCAGTACTACAATAACCTAGTTCAATTATGGATAGAATATTATTTATATTATGACTACTCTTGGGAATCTCCGACCCCCTATCTCTCTTCCAGAAAATTGTAGAAAATGAGCGCATTTTTCAATTTCTAGCAGGCCTCAAACAAAGATCTTGACAAAGTTTGGGGACGTATCCTTTGTCGGGATCTTCATCTTTCGACTCGCGTTGCTTTCAATGAGATTCGTAGTGAAGAGAACTAGAGAATTGTCATGCTTGGTGCCTCTAGTCTGTTGGCCAAAGCATCCGCCTTGGTCTTTAGTAATTCTCAACCTCAGGTTAGTCATCCCACTTGTGATTATTGCCACAAGCCCTATCACACTCATGATAAGTGTTGAAAGCTCCACGGGAAACCTACATCCAAATCTTTAGCCAAATCTTTTGTCTGCCTCCGCCCAGAACAATCTAGAATCCTCCAATTCTCTTAAAAGTCAAATGAAGCACTAAATCAAGCTGTTTAGATCTAGTATGTTCTCTTCCGACCCATCAACCTCCCACGTTCGTCGAGTTACCAATCCCATGACACTCACATCTTTTGCCCCTTCTAGTTTGTAGATCATTGATTCAAGTGCTATGGATCACATGACTATAAGTTCTCAAGCCTTCGCGGCATACCATCCTTGCTCAGGGAAAGATATTCTTAAAATTGTTGAATGGTCATAAATTACCATTGTTGGTAAATGATCTATTGTTTTAGCAACAGGTTTAACTTTGGAATTTGTGTTAAATGTACCTTTATTGAAGTGTAACATTTTACATCTATCAGTAAGTTGACATATGACATTAGTTGCGCTGCTCATTTACTGCTAATGTCCGTCTCTTTCAGGATCGTCTTGTGGGGAGGATGATTGAAATTGCCAAGCAGGCAGATGGGCTCTACTTCTTCCAAGAGAAAAGCACGGAGAATAAAGACACTCCACTCAATAGTTGCAATTTATCTAAGTCCATTAAATGTCCTATTATGTTGTTTTACTGTCTTTTCGGTTATCCTAGTTTCTAGTTTTTAAAATAATTGTATCTGTTATGTTTCTAATAAAAATTCTTCTAATTTCAAATGTGAAACCAGTCAGTTAGCTCAACATTATCATGTTTCTTATCCCCCCCACAATTACACAACTTCCGGTCATTTCTCTCTTATTCACAGTGACTTATAGGGGCACTCTCGCACTTCTAGCTACACCAATAAATGGTGGTTTCTTACTTTGATTGAGGACCATACTCCGATGATGTGGGTCTATATTTTAAAAGATTAATCAGAAGCTTTTGTCACTTTCAAAGACTTTCACGTCTTCATTTTAACCTAATTCAAAACTCTTATTCAAGTCTTTCGAACTTACAATGATCATGAATTTTTTTTACTTTAGATTAAGAGAATTATTGGTAAGACATCCTCCATCATAGCTTATGTACCTACACTCAACTAAATAGGGTAGCGTGGATAAAAAGTTGACATCTCCTCGACTTACTTGCTCCATTATGTTTCACTCTAATGTCCCAAAACGTTAAAGGGAGGATGATTGAAACTGCTAATCTGGCAGGCGGGCTCTTCTTCTTGCAAGAGAAAAGCAGGGAGAATGAGGACACTCCACTCAATAGTTGCAATTTATCTAAGTCCATTGAATGTCCTATTATCTTGTTTTACTGTCATTTGGGTTGCCCTATTTTCCAGTTTTTAAAATAATTGTATCTGTTGATGTTTAATAATAAAAATTCTTCTAGTTTCAATTGTGAAACCTGTAAGTTATCTAAACGTTATCATGTTTCTTATCCACCCCAAAATTGCACACCTTCCGCTCATCTCTCTCTTATTCACAGTGACTTATGGGGACCCTCTCGCACTTCTAGCTACACTAATTAAATTGTGGTTTCTTATATTGATTGATGATCACACTCCGATGACGTGGGTCTATATTTTAAAAGATGAATCAAAAGCTGTTGTCACTTTCAAAAACTTTCACACCTTCATTTTGACCCAATGCAAAACTCTTATTCAAGTTTTTCGAACTTACAATGATCGTGAATGTTTTAATTCTAGATTAAGACAATTATTGGTACGACATCCTCCATCATAGCTTATGTACATACACTCCTCAACTTAATAGGGTGATAGAGATAAAAAATTGACAACGTCTTGACTTACTTGCTCCATTATGTTTCATTCTAATATCCCAAAATGTTTTTGGAATAATGTCATTCTTACCGACCCTTATTTCATCAATAGACTTCTCTAAAAAATTCACAACTTATGTACCCATTTAGCCGTCTTGAGATCGTGTTTTCCTAACAATTGGTTCTTCTCCACTTTAAATCCAAAAAAATTTGTGCGCACAATTTTTGTTAGGAACACGACCCAACTCAGAATAAACTTGATCCCTGGTTTATAAATTGTGTTTTTATCAGATACTCTGCCACTCAAAAGGTGTATCGATGCCTTGACCCAACCACAAATAAGGCCTATGTGAGTGTCCATGTCTTCTTTTTTGAAAGTGTCCCTATTTTTCTAACTTGTCCTCGAGTGAGTGGGAGCTAGAGTTCTTGGACATTGTTTTTTTACCCTAGTTCTATGGATGTTTCCCCCACGTCACCTACCATTGAGGTACCCTCTGTTTCTTTGGTTCTGCCCACTTCTCCTACCACGACGAAGCTCTTTGTTCCTTTGGTTGCACCATCACATCCTCTCATTCTCCTTATCCACACTCGATACACTCGTTCTAATGCACCTACTCTAGAGTCGCTAACCCCTTACTGGACCTAAATCCCCTTTGGACAAAGTCCCCAACATTGTTCCAACTCCAAATGAGGAACTCGTTTCTTCTAGTAAGGCACACAATCAAACATGCTCTCTTTATTCCATGGCAAACTATGTATCTCTTTGTGGATTATCGCCAACCTACAGAGCATGCACTATGATCCTGACCAATCACCAGCTTCCATCTACTATTGAGGTTGCCTTAGCAAACCCAGCTTGAAAAGCTGCCTTTATGGAGGAGATGAATGCCCTTCAGCAGAACCATACTTGGGATATTGTTGATCTTCCTCGAGGCAAGAAAGTAGTGGGATGTTGATAGATTTTTAGCATCAAGTTTAATTCTGATGGATCCATTGAACGCAACAAGGAACGATTGGTCGTCAAAGGATACTCACAGTTCTACGGAGTTGACTATATAGAGACATTTGTTCCAGTTGCTAAATTAAACACCATGCAATTCCTCTTATCCCTTGACATGAATCTGGATTGACTCTTATCCCAACTTAATGTCAAGAATGTGTTCCTGAATGGTAGTCTAACAGAGGATGAATATATGGTTCTTCTTCCAGGCTTTCACTCCACTTTCTCAAGGACAAGTATGTAGGCTACGAAAATCCCTTTATGGATAGAAGCAATCACCACAGGCATGGTTCGGGAAATTCATAAAAGTGGTGGTAGGCCATGGATCACTCGAGAATTGAACCACACTCTCCTCTTCCGACATTTTTCCAACGACCAGGTAGCTATCCTAATTGTTATGTTGATGATATTATTCTCACAAGTATTGATCTACTAGCATTGGAGTTTATGAAAGACATTCTTGTCGCTTCCTTTGAAATGATCTCAGCGAAAATATGTGATTGACCTTTTGATAGAGAACAATTTCTCTTTTGCAAATCAGCGGCTGTCCCAATGGATTCAAATGAAAAACTTCTTGATGCTTTCAATGCAATTCTTTTAAACAAGACTCACTACCAGCATCTTGTAGGGAAACTCATCTACATTGCTCATACACGCTCCGACATATGCCACACAATTGGGATACTGAATCAATTCATGCATGATCCCTATGAGCAACATCTTCAAGCTTTGCATCAGATTCTTTACTATTTAAAAGGTAATCCGGAATCAGATTTGTTTTTTCCCGCAATACCTCTCGTTTTATTGCAGTTTATATAGACGTGGATTGGGCCAGGT
The DNA here is from genome assembly GCA_003013225.1 of Phalaenopsis aphrodite. NCBI lineage: Eukaryota > Viridiplantae > Streptophyta > Magnoliopsida > Asparagales > Orchidaceae > Phalaenopsis > Phalaenopsis aphrodite. The sequence continues at coordinate 236,460 of NEWO01000185.1, forward strand.
TGGTCTACGATCAGTGATCTACCTCGGGGTACTACTCATTTGTCTAGGAAAACTTGGTCAGAAAAGTAAGAAGCTGTATGTAGTTGCTCGAAGCAGTGCAGAAGTTGAATTTCAGTCCATGCCCCTTGAAATTTGTGAAACTCTCTGGTTAATCATGCTCAACAAATTACGTATGACAATCTCTGCTCTCCTACAGTTGTTCTGTGATAACAAGGTAGTCATTAGCATTGCTCACAACCCGGTCCAGCATGATCGCACCAAACATGTTGAGATTGATCGACACTTCATTAAGAAAAAGCTCGAGTCCGGTGAAATTTGTGTTCCGTTTCTGTCATCTAGTGGCCAGCTGACAAATATTCTCACAAAGAATCTTTCTCGGCCACTGTTCGATGATTTCAAATCCAAGTTGAACATGACTGACATCTATATTTCAACTTCAGGGGCAATGTTAGAATATTTATTAATAACGAGTGTTAACCATTATTGATTTATGTTTATTCTGAGTTATTAGCTTGAATTCTTTATTTTTTCTTTCCTTTTCTACTGTATCTCATTTTTATTTATTTCCTTATTAGTAAATCCTATAATGAGTATTTATACTCCTCTTTGAATCAATAAGATTTGCCTCCGGTTCTATCCTTAAGGTTAACAAAATATATTAACATGGTCCACCTGTTGGTAATTTTTTGGGCTCTACTACAAGACATGATGGATGCAGGAGCACCTCGTGACACGGGAGCCTTGGAAGCTGCTCGATCGGGTGGGAGGTGGGAATAGGATTTTCCGTCACATGAAAAACTATAGCAGGAATTCTGCAGTCTACCTTGGATAGTAGTTCAAGATTCTTGTGGGCAGGGCCCTATTAATATATTTTGATTTCTAATTAGGGTTTCATTTGTTTAGTATCAGCATGTTACTTAAAATTGCATACTTAAAATCTAATTGGAGGACTTCTTTATTGGTTTATATTATTGGGAAACTTTTTCTGCTTGATTTCATCTCTTTGAAGAGGTGTAGCATATTTTTCTGGAAGCGGTGAATCTTTATCTTGAATAGAATAGCTAGTGGAACCGCACCATCACCCGTATTTCGCCGTTTTGCCATTTGCATTGCTGCTTTCTGGTCGGACAGCCGCGAACTGCTGTTTTGGCATCTAATTTGCTGTCTAACCACAGTTTTTTTGCAGTTCCTCAACCTCCTTTGCCGTTTCCTTCTTCGTTCCTCATCTTATAACCTTCCTTACCCAACTCTCCTAGCCTTCTCACACCGACTAGTTGCCCTAATTCGCCATCACATGATTGATTCTTTCATGATTAAACCCTAGTTTATTATAAGCCAGTTTTTAACTTGCATAGACAATGTTGTTAATCAAAATCTGAAACGGGCTGTTGATCTCTACCATAAAACCTCTTTATCCATTGCATAACTTTTTATGAGTACACTTTGCATTTATTTCACAAGAAATTATGAATCATGTATATACATAATATCTGATACACGTGAAAAGCTTCAATCCAAATAAAATCTATTTAGTTTTAATCATAAAGATTCATATAATCACAAGATGCTCTTGATACAACTAGAATTTCCTAAGCATTACAGTCTTTTAACAAATAACCAGTGGTGCTAATCATTTACTTGTAAATTACATGGATGATAACTTTAGTGTTAAGAATCATGGATCCAATTCAAGGTTATATGCAGTTTATATTATAAAACATAACATTACCCCCTGGCCTCTCTCACTCTGATTTTATAAGTATATCAGAAACCATTTATCTTATTTGTAACTTCAAATCATTTATATTTGAAAGCTACTTTTGTCCAAGCGATCTCGGTGCATTTTGACATTTGGCATGAACATGTTTCAGCTTTACCATTATGGTAAGCCTAACCATACAGGTTTAGTATATTTTCATCTTTCTAAGTAAACCATGTTTCTCCATTCTACAAACGCACAAGATCTCATTTTTAATTCTACTTAGATAAAGTTCAGAACTATTAAAAATTTTCTTGGAAACATAATGACATATTCATGCATTTGTGAATCTGATTCTTTACAGTTAATGGATCTGGTCATGGAAAATGGCGAAGATTTCCTCGGAATTCCAATGGAAGTTAAGAGAGAGATACTACTTAATCTTTATGAAGCATCTGCTATGGAGCTGCCTGAGGATTGTGAGGGTGCTTCTGCAGAGCAGATAATGGTGCAACTTGCTTCAGCTTGGGGAATCAACATTCAGCAGCTTATAAAGTAATTTCTACACTTTAATTTCATTTATTTTTTTGGTACCTGCTTTTTTATAAAAAGTTATTTGTTGAATAATGAACCTTCGGGAAGCATCTACAATGGAGCAACTTGAGAACAGAAGTGGTTCCTCATCTTGGTGGAATCAATGTCGTGCAATTATATAGTAAGGTTTTCTTCAGAAGATGTGTTTTTTCTTTTTTTAATTTTTTTATTTTTTATTTTATCTGTAATGAATCTTTTTGGTATATTTTCATAGAATTCTGCCTGAATTTAAGGACATTACTATTACTATGAGGTTACTTATTTTCTTCATTGCTAGATTCTAGAATTCTTCAATAGCAGTGCACACTAGGATTTGGTTTCCAATAATGTTCAAACTGTAAGAGGAACCTGCATGTGGGTGAAAACTATAGCTTTTGCTGCAATTTAATCAAGAGGTTCAAAGTAACTTAGAGAGATGAGCCATGGCCAAAATAGAAAGGAAGATTTACATACATACCACCAACTCTGATGTATTTACATCTCTAACACCTTAACTTCAAGTTTTTACTTGCACATCACCTTACCTAGCATGAAAAGGTGTATTTCACTTTTTGAAGATAAGAAATGATGTTATTTTTTATATGATATGAAACATTTTGGTGGTATAGAAGTAAGGAAAAAAAGGCATTTACATAGGAATCAGGTTGTAAATGCTAAGAAAAGGGCATTTACATATCTATCATCCATAATTCTTCACCTTTCTTCATGGTATTCGAGCTTCAAGCTCAATTTCGACAAAATTATAGCAGCTTTCATCATCTGACTTTGGCTTGGACTGGATTGCTCGTCCGCGTCTATTGGTGCTGCTGAAGGCTAGACTGGATTGTTTAGAGTTTTGTATACATACAATTAGAATATGGCATGATTCAAAGTAGAAGAATCATCCATTGTGTTAATGTTGCAAGAAACTTAGTCACACAAATGATTAGTGATGGAAAATATATGGGAAACCTGCAGATTGGAAACCTGGACAAAGGAGGATGGACCAATACAGTAAAGTTTCACCAATGAATAACTAGAGGTGTTGGTGAAGCTTCTTATTAGCATGACTAAGCAACCTTCTAGCTTGATGATACACTAATGTATCATATCCTTCTAATAATGAAAGATTTTGACTTTGGATAATAGATTCAGGTGCTTCTGATCACATGATTGGAGACATTCATGTTTTCACCAAGTACCACAAGATCATCATATCTAAATTTGTTAGACTTGTTGATGGATCTAATTCCAGAAATATTGGAAAAGGAGAAATGTAAGTCCCCAAAGATATTCAGTTTTTTTTGTGCTACATGTTTCCCAATTAGATTGCAACTTACTTTAAATTAGCAAGCATACTCTTGACTTGAATTGTGTTAGCAAATTTCATTCCAACTCTTATGAATTTCACATGGTGGATTCGGGAATATGATTGACAAGGTCTATACGTGTTCAATGATAGCTATTCTCTTCACACACAAGTGCTCTATATATCATCATCTTCCCATGTTTTTGAGTTTGTTGTGTCTGAGTCTGTTGAAAGTCAAATTTTATTACAACATCATCATCGATATCATCTCAATTTTTTTTTTGTTGTAAAGTTGTGCCCCATCTCTTTATTATGAAAAAGTCAAAGTTATCAGGGTCAAACATGCCAATTGGCTAAACATACTTCTCATGTTTAATCTTTATCTCAGTGTAAACTCTCACATTCTTTCTTTATTGTCCACAGTGATATTTAAGTGAACATTAGAATTGCAAAACATCAATTGAGTCAAAGGGTTTGTCTTCTTTATTAATGATCACATTAGAACTAATGGGATATTGGCATGAAGGAGAAATTTGAAACTACACCAATTTCTCATTCATTTCATCACAAGATTTACACTCAGTTCAAATGCAACATTAAGATTCTTAAAATTGATAACGCAAAGGAATACCTCAACTCGATCCTTGGACCTTGCAAAGAATAATATCATCCATATGAGTTCCTCTGTTGAGACTCCATAATAAAATAGGATAGCTGAGTGGAAGAATATACTTCTCCTCGAGGTATCTAAATTTATAATACTTTCTCATAATGTCCCAAAAGTTTTCCAAGGAGATATAATGCTCATATCCTGCTCAAGTAGGGGTCTTGGATTCAAAGCCCCTCTCAATATTTTGATGGAAACATTCACTCATGTTAGAGTCTTCTCATCCTATCATTCTCGAAAAATATTTAGTTGTCTCTTTTGTTCACATTCACCAACCAAATCGCACAAGCTTGACATAAAATCCATCTAGTGTAACTTCCTTGGTTATGCTTCTACAAGAAGGGGTACGGGTGGTATTCCTCTATTACTCTCTCTCTCTCTCTCTCTCTCTCTCTCTCTCTCTATATATATATATATATATATATATATATATTATCTCCATTGATATTATTTTCTTTGAAAAACAATCCTACTACCCCAAATCTAAAATTCAAGGCGAGAGTTTGGGTGGGTATGATATTTGGGATACTACTCTAGATACCCATACTGATCTAGAGTTATCACAACATATTCTACTTTAATCCCTCTCAAGATTTTGTCTCCCAAGCACCACCACTTGAAAATGTCCAAAATGAGATGGACAACAAGGAAATGCACAAGGAACTTCATGTGTACACTAGAAGAAAGAAATACACTGATTAGGATAAAGCTAATATGCAACCATACGATTGTTTTTAAGAAAACATGAATTTACACATCTCTGAAGTTCTAAGGGAGGTGAAATCTAGTAGAGAAGACGGGTATACAAATTATATTATCCAGGGGTATGTTGCTTAGAGGAAGTTATCTTTACCTTATAAATCTTTTGTATCTAATCTTGATAGTGTGTAGATACATAAGTCATGAGGCACTTCAAAGTCCATAATGGAAAAAAGGCAGTTGAATAGGAGATTCAAGAGCTTGATCTAAATGCCACATGGAATTTTACAAAGCTTCCTCTAGATAAAAGACCCGTTGGGTGCAAATGAGTACAAAGCATATGGGAGCATTTAGAGGTTCAAGATTAGGTTGGTGGCTAAGTTTCATTCAGTCTTATGGGATACGTTATCAAGAGACCTTTGCACTATTGATCAAGTTAAACACTGTAAGATTTTTTTCCTTGATAGTGAACAAAGAGTGGGAGTTGCATCAACTTGATATCAATAATGCATTTTTGAATGAAGATCTTGAGGAAGAAGTGTATATTGAGATTCCACAATGACTGAAAAATGACTCAAATAAACATCTGGTTTGTAAACTAAGAAATGCACAATATGACCTTAAATGATCTCTACAGTTTTGGTTTGACAAGTTTACCAAGTCTATCAAATATAATATGGGTGCATTCAATGCCAAACTGATCATAAAGTATATACAGAGAGATAGGTAACCTATACTCATTGTTTATGTTGATGATATGATCTTGATAGGTGATGATGAAAATGATATTGAGATGATTAAGGAGGTTCTAGTCATTAATTTTTAAAATTAAGGAATCTTGAAGTTATGAGATACTTTCTATGCATGGCAGTGTCCATGTTCGAGATGGGGATTATGATATCCTTAAGAATGTACATTCCAGCCATACTAAAAGAAACAATCTTGTTAGGGTATAAACATGTTGATACTTTAATTTATTTCATTAAAAAAGCTACATTCAGGGGGAGAAAATACACCGGTGGAAAAAAAGTAAATACCAGAGATTGGTGGGTAAGCATTTCTACATGTACCACACTAGACCTGATATCGCTTATTTTGTTGGCATTATGATTCAACATATGAATAGTTCAAATGAAGACATTTGGAGATGGTTTACATTACCTTGAGGTTTCTTAAGAAAACCTCTAACAAAAGGTTAGTAATTTAAGAAATCAGACAATAGGAAAGTAGAAGTTTACACCGATGTTAGTTTGGCAAGGGTCACAGACAAAAGATCCACATTTGGGTATTATTTCTATGCATGGTGAAATATTGTCATATGGAGAAGCAAGTAGCAAACAGTGATTTTTAGTAGTGCATAATTTGAGTACCAGATTTTTGCTTTGGGAATTTGTGAAGCAATGTTGATCCACATTAATTTTAGAAATCAGACAACATGGAAGTAGAAGTTTACATTGATACTAGTTCGGTGGGATAAGTCGCATACTTAAGATCCACATATGGGTATTGTTTCTTTGTGGGGGGAAATCTTGTCACATGGAGTAGTAAGCATAAAAAAAATGCCATCAAGATTTTTCTTGTGACTCCACTGGGTAGAGTTCCTCTCTCCATCTCTAGTTATATCTTAATATTTCTTTTCATTCGTGACATGTTTATCATTCCCTTTCGAGGATTTGACTATCTATCATATAAAGCACAACATTAATTGAGTGTTTTCTCAAGAGTATTTCTTGAGATGTAATTAATTATGAGGGAGCCCCTCATAGGGTTACCAGACCCAATTATTAAAATAAACTTTATCTTACATCCGTGAGATAATGAAAGGTTCCTGATTCTGCAGATCCATGAATTGCTAAGATTTTTCTCATCTGAATGAGTATATCTAGTTTTTAGTTGTGCAAAATTCAAGTACTAGGTACTTGCTTTGGGAATTTGTGAAGAAATTTGGATCCAAAGGTTGCTAAATGAGGTTAGATCCAAAGGGTACTAAATGAGGTTGAGATGCTTCACAGTCATTCCCATAAAGATGTTATGCAACAGTCAAGTCACCATTAGTTGTGCATCATGACAAGACCAAACACTTTGAGATTGATAGACATTTCATCTTGAAAAGGTCAATGATATTATTCACTTAATCAACATTCAAGTTTATCTTACGGGGGAGTGTAAAATTTTGTACCTATTAGATGGACCTGATGGATTACCATATGGGCCCCATGATAAATTTGTGGAAGCTATTTGAGGGGGAGTTTTTTTATTTCAGTTTTAATAATTTTTATT
>NEWO01000185.1:258741-275213 GCA_003013225.1 Phalaenopsis aphrodite
AGCACTCTCATAAGATTCATTCATTATCTCTTCAAGCTCATTTAATTACAATAATCTTTTCTCACCAACATCTTTCAAATTATAATTGAACTTTTTAATCGCCCAATATGCTTTATGCTCAAGTTCAATTGGTAAGTGAAAAGCTTTCTCAAATATTAGTCTATATGGGGACAGTTCTATAGGAATTCTGTATGCAGTCATATGAGCCCACAAAGTATAGTCAAGTTTGACTGACCAATCCATTTATGTTGGATTCACAGATTTATCTATAATTCTTTTAATTTTTCGATTGGATAATTCAACCAAACTACTTGTCTGAGGATGATAAGCAATATCAATTCTATGGTTTATATGATATTTTCTTAATAATTTCTCCATTATGACATTTCTGAAATAACTTCCATGATCACTCTCGGCATCCCAAATCTATAAAATATATTCGTTTTTAAAAATTTTGCAACACTTTGAGCATCACATCGAGGTAAGGCAACAACTTCTATCCATTTGGATACATAGTCCACTACTAACATTATACATAAATTTCTAAATGTTGGTATAAATGGTCTCATGAAATCTAATCTTCAAACATCAAATATTTCAACTTCTAGCATATAATTGAGGGGCATGTCATTTTTTCTAGATATATTGCCTACACGTTGACATATATCACAAGTTTTAATATAAACATTAACATCTCTAAAGATAATATGACAATAGAATCCAGATTGTAAAATTTTGTATACTGTTTTAGCAACACCAAAATGTCACTCAAAATCAGAATTATGACATTTTTGGATAATTTCATTAGTTTCTTCTAAAGACACACATCTTCGAATAATCAGATTCTTTTCTTGTTTATATAAAAATGGTCATCCCAAAAATAAATCTTAGCTTTCGAAATAAATTTTCTCTTCTGTTGGTATGTCATTCCATAAGGTATAATATCACTAACAAGAAAGTTCACAATGTCGGCATACCACAGAATACGCCACTCATTAATAATGAACAATTTTTCATCTGGAAAATATTCATTAATTTCTTTTTCAAAACAGAGTGGTTTTTCTAACTCAAGTCTAGACAAATGATCAGCAATTTGATTTTCATTCCCCTTTCGATCTAGTATTATAAAATCAAACTCTTGAGAAAGAAGAATCCATCTTATAAGTTTTGGTTTAACATCCTTCTTTTTCATTAAATAATTATTAGCAGAATGATCTGTATGCACTACGCAATGAGTTCCAATTAAATATGATCTAAATTTATCAAAGGCATATACTATTGCTAATAACTTTTTTTTAGTTGTATAATTAATTTAGGTTTCATTAAGAGTTTTACTACATAGTAAATTACTTTGAAAGTTTTATCATATCTTTGTCCTAAAACAGCTTTAATAACATAATCACTAGCATCACACATCAGTTCAAAAGGTTTTCCCCAATCTGGTGAAACTTTGAAAGTTTTATCATATCTTTAAGCCCCAAATATCGAACCCACAGGAAATTTCACAATATGCACTATTAATCAACAAACTTTATATATATATATATATATAGGGATATTACGCAAGTATACGTATCGTTATCAAGTAATATAAGATTTTTTTATTAAGCCCCGAATATCGAACCCACAGGAAATTTCACAATATGCACTATTAATCAACAAACTTTCTATTTAAAAAAAACAATTACTTAAACTATAGATATTTTCACAATAGATAAAATTCAAATCTTTTTTGTATTTTTGATATTTTGACAAAACAATAAAACTTGTAGAGATAACTTGAGTTTATGTAAAAGAAAAGCACTTGATATGAAAATATCTTTCTCGGTATCATGAGTCAGTAATAAGTATAGAATTTCTATTATGGAAGTATGCAAAATGTGTTGTGTCAAATATGAACAATATTATTTTTTACCCTTACTAGAGATGCTATAAAGAACATTGGCTAATTTAAAGTTTGAATATTTCTGAAGATTGGCTAGGCAGGGAAGATACCAGCTCTCACTCTAGAGTTCCCTCGATTCCCTCCACCTGAGGGCTAAGATCTCGTATCAGAACCTCAAACAATAAACCAAGTTGGGGGCTTTAACCTGTCACTTTAAAGTCTTCTAACTCTACACCATTCAAAGATTATTTTCCTATTTATTTGCACTCAATCATATGAATTACATTCTGGCGCCAAAACTCTTTTGCACAATTTTCACATTTTTGCTCCAAATTTGATCATTTTCCACTCCTTTTAGTATTTTTTATCTTTTTTACTTGTACTTGATAAAAAAACACACAAATATTTTCCATTAAAGCGCAATATCTCAAAATTGGGTATAAAAATGTGTCTAAGAACACTATATATTTTAGGTGTATCACTGCCCACCAACTCCGACTCTCGCTGTCATCACTGCCCACCAACTCTGACTGTCGCTGTGATCGCTTCCCAGCAAGTCCTACTGCCGCAACCACCAACACCACCAATGTTGTTGACGCCTTTAGCTCTTATAATCATTAGCCAACACCTGTCGCGACCACCTCCGGCCAACTCTCATCGCCACATGTTGGTCAATTATTGTCATCACCGCGTTGTACCAACTACATTTGTCGCCGCCTCTGTCAACTTCGGCCTCCGATCGTCACCACTGCTGCCTTTGTTTAACTCTGGTCACTACCACCTCCAGCCGCCTACATTGTTTCTAGCCGTCGCCACCTTTGACCAACTCCAATCTTCACTGCCTCCAGTAGATGAGACCTCAATCTAATGCTGCCACTTCTAATCGATGTCGCCTCTGGCCGACATTGACTCATGCAGAACTCAACCGTCGTAGCCTCTCTCTGACTCCAACCACCTCTTCCTTCTTTCACCTCTGGGCAACTTCGACTATTGCTGTCTCTATTCAACTTTGGTCGACACCATCTCCGACTAACTCTGACTGTCGCACCCTGGTCAACTTTGGTCGTCGCTATCTCCTGACTCCGGGTGCCACTATCTCCTTCCACCAATGGCCTATATTGTTCACAGCTCATGCAGCTCCCGACTCCGGCCACTGTGGTCTACATACATCATTGTCACTCATTACAATGGTATATTTGACCAATTACGACCTCTGTGATTCACAACTCATGCAGCTTTCAACTCTGACATGGCGTCCTATCGATGTTATCACACCTCACCACTACGACATACATGACTGGCTATGACTTACATGATTTGCAGCTCTTGCAACTCTCGACTCTGGGCCCCGTTGCTTGCGGACGTTATCACAGCTCACCACTATTGTCCAAGTAGCCAACTACGACCTACATGGTTCACAGTTTGTGCAGCTCCTAACTCTGCCTTCGTGGCCTACAGACGTCATCACAGCTCGCCACTACTGCATACGTGATCAATTACAACCTACAAGGTTCACAACTAGTGCAGCTCTTGATTCTTGCTCTTGCAATATATGGATGTCATCACAACTAACCAGTATGACCTACATGATTTGCAGCTCTTGACTTTGGTCCACGCAGCCTACGTATGTCATCAAAGCTCGCCAATATTACCTACGTGGTTCACACCTCATGTAGCTCCCGTCTCTAGCCCCTTGTAATCTAACGATATTGTCACAGCTCACCTCTACAGCCTACGTGGCCAACAATGTCTCACGTGGTTCACAACTCATGTAGCCCCACCCTACTCTGGCCTCATGACCTACGAAATTTATTACAACTCATTGATACGACCCACATGACCAACTATGGCCTACATGTTTGGCAGCCCATGTAGCTCCCTACTTTGGCCCCCGCGACATATGGACGTTATCACAGGTTACCACTACGTCTTAAATGACTAATTGCCTCATACGTAGTTCACAGCTTGTGCAGCTCCCAGCTTTGGCCCCTGTGGCTTAAGACATCATCACAGCTCGCCACTATAACCTTTATGACCAACTACGACCAAAGTGGTTCACAACTCGTGCAATTCCCGACTTCGACCCCGCTTTTTGTGGACATCATCACAGCACACTACCATAATCTATGTGACTAACTATGACCTACGTGGTTCACGACTCATGCCCTCACGATCTATAAACAACATCATAGTTCACCACTACAATCTACATGTCAATTACAATCTACATGGTTCACAGCGTGTACAACTCTTGACTTCGGTCTCGGTGGCTTACAGACATTGTCACAGCTAACCACTACTACCTATGTGATCAACACGAGTTATGTGGTTCATAGTTTATGCAGCTCTCGACTTCGGCTCTTACGACCTACATATGTTATCATAGCTCACTATTGTGGCATACACGACTAACTATGGCTTATGTGGTTCACAACTATGCAACTTACGACTTACCCGCTGCCTAAGGATTTCCTTACAGCTCACCACTACAGTTTACGTGACCAACTATGACTTCACACTCATGGAACTCTTTACTCCGGCCTCCGCTGCCTATGGACATCATCACAACTCACCACAATGGCCTACGTGACCAATTTCAACACGTGTTTCACATCTTTTGCAACTCCTGATTTTAACCCTTGTGGCCTGCGGACATCATTGTAGCTCACCATTATGACCTACGGGACCAACCATAACTTTTTGTGGTTCATAGCTTGTGCAGCTCCTAACTCCAGCCCCCGCGGCCTAGGGTTTCCATCATAGCCCACAACTACGGCCTATGTGACGAATTATGTCCTACGTGGTTCATAGTCTTTGCAACTCCTAACTCTGACTCTCGCAGCCTACGGTCGTCGTCACAACTCACTACTACGATTTACGTGACCAACTATGACCTACATGATTCGCAGCTCATGCAACTTCTAAATAAACCTTTGCCGCCTATGGATATAATCGATTATGACCCATATGTTCTGATTACAGCCTATGTGGCTCAAATCTCCTTTAGCTTCTTACTACGGCCTTTATGTCCAACCGCCGCTTATGAAGCAACCACCTCAGGCCCACATGACCAACTACTACCATGACTTTTAACTACGGTATATACGACAAGCTGACGCTACCGCCATCGTTTATAACATTCACGGTTTACTATTGCTTCCATAAAAATCGACTACTTCCTTTGAAATTTACTACCAACGAGAACTATATTCATTACATTCAGACTATATCTATTATCAACAAGCTATTATTATATACTTACAATGATCATCATTGTGGCTTCATTTTTCCTAATTTTGGAGAAGAGTGAGCCAATGCATTCAAAACTATAGTGAATCATTTCATGTTTGCTAGACCTAGTGGTTTTTTTCTTATTTCAGGGTTTCTTACGTAAAAATTGAGGTCTCCAATTTTGTTTCATTAATTACTTTAGTGGGTGTTGTTTTCATTTAATACTAAGATGTTAACTCACTACTCTATCGTTGCAAACCTTCCGACACGCATCAATGATCTTTTCTACCTTCAAGTTGCAAAGTGGGCACCTATATGAGATTTAATGTAGAAAATTTCTCCTTTGAAAATGCTCTGAAATGAGCTAATTTTCGTAGCAACAACCAAAGTTTTCATTTTATTCATTTTAAAACATCTTCAATTGTTTCACTTTCCTATTAGGGAAAGGTGAATGGAAATCCAAAAAACTAATTAGAAAATAAACTGGACTAATTGGTAACAAAAAAAAGGTTTTAGATATTTATTTTTTTGGGATCATTTTAATTTATTTTCTTTTATTTTAATACTTTGATTTAAAATAAAATATTAGATAAGTGCATTATTATTTTTAAAAAAAATCAAAACTAGAATATTGTTGTGTTTTAAAAAAACATATTGATTTATTTTTATAAATAAAAAATAAAAAGAAAATTTTTGTGGTAACACTATAAAATATGTATTTATCCAACTCAAAAAATTTGGATATTTACCGCCATATCATTTTCTATATGCATGAAAAGGTGAATTTGACTGGAAAAATTATGAAAAGGAGCACATTTATTAGTAGAATATTGGAGAAGAGTTGGCCAAAGAGGATTTTAAAAGGAACTCAATCGCTTCCATTTGGGGTATTTCAGGCAAAAGTTGGTTATATGCGTGAAACACACCCCTTGGGGGCATTTTTATTAAATTATTATAAGAAAATAATTTCATAATATATAATATTCTAATTAATTTAAATTTTAATATATATTACCTAATATTATAAATAAGTTATAAATTTTAATTCTATTAATTAACATTTAAACAATATTTGTTCAATATATATATATATATATATGTGTGTGTGTGTGTGTGTGTGTGTGTGTGAATAAATGAATTAACTAACAATAAATCAAATTCTTAAAAATTTATTTCACATTAAAATATCCTCACTTAATGCTTACAAAATAATATTATATTCTATGACGGGGTAGAATGACAGCAAAGTCCGATGTATATCAAGAGGCGATTACAGTGATTGATGTTACAACTGATGATCTTAAAATTCTACTTCAGCGTCATCCTCTTTGGTTGCATCATTGTAGCTTGTTGTGGCATCCAATCATTTTCTTCATTCATGGAATTGTTGGTGTGTAATTAAATGTGTATTGAAATTGAGGCCTACGTCAGATATAGCTGTAGAGACGAGCTTGCTCTAAAAGTTATAAATCCTGGACTCCGCTAATAGAAGTTGTCCCTGCTATTTGATTTTCTCGCAATAATAGAAGACAACCAACGTGGTGCATCAGATGTTGATCTATAGGGGTCATGCAATCTTAGATCTATTCTATGGGATGGTTGCACCTTGAAATCATGTCCAATTGGTCAATCAAATGCACAATAATCAATATAATATGATTGTTCCACTTTACATGATAGCTCTAGTATCTTATTATATCCTTGTTTCATGAAACTAGCACTTCCACCACAAACCCCTACAAACATTCTTGCAATGCCTTTGCTATAAATAAACCATTTGGTTAATTTAAAACTTCAATTAATTATTATGCATTATAACATAAGAAATTAGTTCTAGCTTTAAACTATAATTAATGCATACCACTATTCTCTTAGTCGTCGAACTAATATGTATCTGATGATTGATTAGGAGGCTTGTTAATCAATTTTTGTTCGTCGTCTCCTTGCGATGAGTTAAATAGTACTATATATGTTTGTTGATTATTCTACATCTCGATATAGTGTCCGGCGATATTGCTCCCACTCAACTTTTCCTTTACCTCAATCATCGACTCTCTTTAAAATCCATTCTATAGGTTTAATAACTATTGATTGAATGCTAGCAAATTGTCGCATAACGCGATTTGAAATATGCCACTCGACACTTCCAACTTATAAGTGCAGACAGTCACTACAAATATATGTTCCGAAAACATTTCATGTAACAACACCATATAAATATCTAAATATGGTGTCCAAAAAATGTGTATAAGTTATAAGTTTAATTATATTTAATATAAATATTTAACGAAAAATATGAGCAAATAGAAAATATGTAGTATACATGACTATTTGAGCCCATCAAATTTGTCTCGGTACGTTTTTATATTTCCAACTGGCACTCCACAATTCACTCTTCATTCCATCTACATGTTATTTAAACAAATAAGTTGAATCTAATTAAAAAATATGTTTGGGAAAATATAAATATAGAAATTGATTTTATACCTGAATCTAAACAACTCATGAGGGGTCCAAATATAAAAAATGAGTCTGCCAACATGTAAGTGCTCTTAGCACCATGCTAAGCAAGTGCAAACATCTAGCAATCGTGACACGATTAAGCTTAGTTACTAGATTTAATTCTCTAAACAACTCTCTCAGCACTGTGCTGCCGAATGAGTGTCTTCCAAATTTCTCCAAATTTTCCAACAATGGTAAATATTTCAAGCAAACATGTGATCCAAAAGTATCTTACATTAGAAAACATCCTAATAGGTACAAAATATAAGCCCTAAAACGCCTTAAAAAATTATGTTGATGTAGGCTCCCTGCAAAATTGCTAATGAAGCCAACAAAGCGACATGATAGTCTGCGTATGGTAGTGACCCATAAAGAAGCTTGATGTTATCTCATGGTTTATAAATGGGTGGTAGATAACATCAATCCTACGGTGGTCACCCAACAACTCATCGAAACACACTAGTCAACTCGGCCAGCAAAAATCAGAGTCAACAACAATAGGCCCCCACTATGGCATTTTCGCCTACCCTAACACCAATGAGTATTTGTACATTTTGTAAATTTATAGTCATTTCACCTGTCAGAAATATACATTATATAAGTTAAAAAAATTATAATAATCCTAATAATATGTAAATAGGAATGGAAATTTGTCTTACATACAGACAAACTAAAATGTATTAGTCATGAGGCACCTTTGCTTTTCCATTGCAGCTATTAGATGGTTTTGAATATGTTGCATTGCAAGTGCCTAACATAATTGATATATGCAATTTGCAGTGCATAGATAAATCGTAGGCACTACACTTGCTTCTCTTTTGTCACTAGTAAGTGACTGACTACTTCAAGAACTATGTCATATATAAATGAAATTTTATAAAATAATCAAAGTGCTTATAATCGGAAAGTCAAATGTAATAGTAAGTGTAATATGAAATTTAATTATAAAATATTATTTATACCTGCTTGTACTTAGATTATAAGGACATGTTCTCTACCATAGCCCAAATCTATACAAAAATCACACTAGTGTTTGTGGTTCTCATCTCATCCATTGAATTTCTAATCCTATTTATCCTTGGACAATCATATCTTCTTCTAACTAAAAGGGGAAGTAATGTAATAATATATTGTTATTGATTATGCTGAAGTCATTATTCTTTCTTGGGTATCATATGAAATAATGATTCATGTCTGTCGATATAAATCTAATGTAAACTACTTGGAAACAGAAGCAGTGTGATCCAAACGTCTAGCTCTTGAAGCCGCAATCGCATGCATGTATGAAATGTCGTAGATTTGTGACTTATTGCATGTACATGAACAAGCCTTTAGAGAAAGTATATATACCCAAAATACCCTACAAGGCATAGAAAATACTTGATACTCGCAGTGATTAATGTGTGTCAACTGTGAAAATTAACAGGCCTCGTGTAAACATAACTACACATTTGTGCTATTTCTCATATTTATTCACATCAAACAAAAAGACATTCACATACATACATAAAAACATTCATGTTTATATCAAATTCTATAGTGATCCTTCATGCTACCTAATGCCAACAAATTTACAATCTTACAAATTTCCCCACATAATTTCATATTTATAAAGGGAGGGGAAGGAGGAGCAGATGAAAATATTAAAATATAAAAAGGTTCAGCAATAAGATGGGCGATCATAGTTTGGGGGCAAAGATGGGCATTTCTCATTCATGTGAGGGTAAGGCTGTATTGTATTGTAATGTGGTAATTCCATCCTATATCTTCCCTTAATCTGGCAGAAGGGCAGCTTCACCGTGTCTTCTCTATTGCACCACTCTGGCAGTCGGCTTGAATTATTTTCGAAGAAACTTAGGGTATATGCATCTTTGATCTGTCATTTTAAAAATAAATCAAATTATTTTTTTACCTCTCAATTCCTATGTATTTGCATATCTAACACATATACTTCAGTATTTACATAAATATCATCGTACCTATGCATGATAAAGGTTTATTTCACCTTTAAAAGTTTAAAACTATGATATTTTTTTATGTGACAGGAAAGATTTGCTCAGTATGAATGAAAAAAATAAAATTTAGATGCAAGATATGTAAATACATAAGAATTAGGTGGTGTGTATGTAAAAGAAAAAATATTATATCCCATTCGGAATCCAATGGTGGGGCGCCACGTGTCAAGTGGGTTCTCCACCATTTTTAACACTGGTCAGTGCCAGTGTATTGCGGTGAGGCCCACTTGACACTTGGCGCTCCACTATTGGAGTCCTAACGCAAATTACGTTAGTAGTTCTGATGTAATATTTTCTCGTATGTAAAAAGACTCACCGTAAACTCAGTTACTTGTATGGATGCGGAAATTGGATCGAAAAGACCGGCACGTTTGTACATCTGAAGTATAAAAGCCACGCAAGAGGTGGAGCTGCCATCAGAATAAATCCAATCATCTTCCTCAGGAATTGTGAGCAGCTGATCAAAAGAAAAACCACGCTTCTCCGTCTCTACTATAATATCAGGTAGATCCAGACCCTACAATAATAATAAAAATAAAAATAAACAATTACGAAATGATTAATCTCTCTCTCAGCACGCTTAAAACAATATGTTCAACAGATATTTTCAATAGGAAAGAAAGATATTTACATAGAAATCACTCATTTCTTTTGTATTTGCATATCTAACACCTAAACTTAAATTTACAAATATGTCACCTTATCTATGCATGAAAAGTTCTATTTCATTTTTATAAGAGTTAAAATGGAAATACTTTTGATGTGATATGAAAGACTTGGGTGGCATAAATGTGAAAAGAAAACTTTAGGTGTTAGATATGTAAATACATGGGAATTATGTGGTATGTATGTAAATGGCCCAAACGAAAAAAAAATGAGTTATGGTATTTAGATATTTGGATGAAAATTTAAGAAACAGAAGCAACAAGTCGCTATTTTCATAAATAGCTATGTTTCGAGTTCTTTTTTATATTTTAGCACTCATTCACTTCGAAATCATACAATTGACTTGACTAGAGAATAAAACGTCAAAGCTTACAATGAACCTAGAATGCTTAATGAATGAGTGCCATGTATGAATCTTTGCTAGGAGTTGTCTAATAAGGCCCAAGGGGTTCATTGCAGTGTGTGATAATGTCATGGCTTATCTCGTCATTCTAAACCCTGAATGCTAGAGATGGGACGAAACAGGACCAACCAGTTCAAGCGGCCGATCCACGCCTCACACAAGACAATGCAACGGAGGAGGGGAGGAATCAGACTTCCGCCCTCCTCACTGCATCCTGGTCGTTGTTAGCTCATCCGGAGTTTGCATGTAATATTTTTTCCTAATAGGGAAGGCACCATATTCCAACTCATGTCATATGCAGAGCAAGGAGAGGGCAACAAAACATTTTATATGATGAAAAAGTATTAAAAAAGAAAAAGTTTTATTTTTAAATTTGGTAAAAAAAAAAGTTTCGCAAATTTTGAGATTTACTGTTGAGCACCAAAAAGTTGATCTAAGAACATAATTTTATTTTTGATTATACAAGGTTTAAAATACATAATTGAAATTTTTAGATATTACTATAATTTTTATCTGAACAAATATCCAATTTTTATAAAAATAAATAATTTTATTTGGAATATTTTTTCCTTAAAATTTTCCATGTAAAATTCGTGTAATGAATTCTCGGCTTCTTGTCATGGGAGTGAAGGCCAATCATTTGGAATTTCAATGTTATTGCATTTTTTCTTACTATTGATATGGGACTAAATTCAATACTCTCAAGTCCCTTAATAAGTTTTACGTATATAATAACAACAACAACAACAGACCTTTACTCCACTAAGTGGGGTCAGCTACATGAATCATTTTCTCCATTGCGTCCTGTGAGTGTCATATTCATTTAACTCCAACAAATTAAGATAAACTTTTATACAATATGCCTAAGACATATAAGGTTTACCTCTGTCTTTCTTAACATAAGTGAAATCTAAAATGTCTACTCTCCTAATAGGATATCATCAGATGATCGACGTTCAAAATGACCAAACCATCTAAAACGATTATCACAAATATATTCATTTCGCATTTGTCTCTAAGTGTCAAGCCACTCAGCCACCTAAGCATTCTCGTCTCAACAAAACTTAACTTTCTTTTATGCTTTCTCTTTTAAAGGCCAACATTTTGCGCCATAGAGCATTGTAGGTCTCACCACCATTTTATAAATTTTCCTCTCAGAATAAGCTTTTCTATCACATAATAAGCCTAATGCATTCCTCCATTTAAACTAACCAACTTGAATTCTACTAATAACATCCTCAACTATATCACCATCACTTTGAACAATAGACCCGTGATATCTAAAACGGTCACACCATTTAAAGATTTGATCACCCATAATTACAACTCCGCCACTAGAGTTACTACTAAAATTACATTCCATGTATTCAATTTAAGATCTACTCACGCGAAGGCCTTTAGACTCCAATGTAAACCTCCATAAATCAAATTTTTCCTGAACACTTTCTCTAGTCTTATCCACAAGAAGGAAATCATTAGTATACCAAGGTAAATCCTCCTGTAAATGCCCAATAAGAGCATTCATAACTAAAGCAAAAAAATATGGCATTAAAGGCGATCCCTCTGTTTGAACACAAGTAACAACTCTAGTATATATATCTTTAATGATTTGAATATAAGTCATATCAACACATTTCTTCTCTAGAACTCACCAAAAAACTTCTCTTGAAACCTTATCGTAAGCATTTTCTAAATCAATAAAACTCATATGTGAAACATCTTTATTCCCTACCCCCCCCCCCCCCTTCCAATACTTCATCAAACCTCTCAATAAATGTATAGCTATCGTAATAAAAACCAAAATTTTTTCTCCTTCATCGCTCGTTATCGCAATCCCTACCATCTTCTCGAGTTGTTCGCCCCGAACAGACTTCCCCCAAAACGTAATTCTTTTCTTTTCTTTCTCGGTCCATTGTTGTCACCTTTCCTTTTCTTCACTGCTTTATCGCCTCTCTCGACTATTTAGGGAGGACCGACGTCGAAGCAAGAGCATCGCACTTGCCTCTCTACCCCCTCCTGTAGCAACCAAACGCCACTGAAACTCCTATCTTTCTCCTCCTTGTTCGAACCTTGGATAAATAGTCATGATTAGAGCTAGTCGTGAATGAGCGACTAGATCGTGGACAAAACTCATTGAAACCTGTATCTTTCACCGCTCTTCTTCCTTGTTATCCCTCAACACAATAGAAGGCAGGGGGCCGACATTTCCTCACCTCAACCACTTTCTTCTTCCTCAACCGATCTAGTATTGCAATCTCCTTTCCCATTTCTTTCTTTTCTTTATACATATATTAAACTAAAAAATGATATGCACGGATCTTGAGGCAATATGTTATCTGCTCCCGTCAAATTGGATATCTCCCATTGACTTTTTCTCAGACAGAGGACCTTTTCCCCGACGGAGGATCTTTTCCCCCGACAGAGGACTTTTCCTCTGAACGGCCACCGGAACCTGACGACCTCTGACAGAAAAACTTCAGAATAATAGATATAATGGTCAATAAAGTAACCAACAGAAAACACTAACACAAAAGACTAAAAAAATCATATACTACTCCTTTAAAGTAAGGGTAACATTACAATTTACTTTTTGGCTCTCCTATCATCTATAAAGTAGAGGGTCTTTTCATGTGAAAGGGTTTTTTGGGTCCCCCCACACTTGTAACCTCTATTTTTAATGGAACAAAATGAATCCATGAGCCCGAGAACATCTCAATTCGCCCCGAGGGGGCAAGTTTTCCTCTCTTCTTCTCCTCTTCTTTTCCTCTCTCTCCTTTTCTTCTCTTGGGTTCTCACAGTCTATTCTTTGGGCACAATCTACAGAACAGATTTGGATTCAACAGTCTAAAAGATGCGGTTAGCATGGATAGCACAATCAACAAGAAGAAGAGCAACACTAAGAGGAAACCCTCCGGAAAAATACTAACAAAATCACAAGGGGAACTCGCACATCACGCACTATCTTTTCTCCCGTAGATCTATGTGTACTCTCCATTTCCAGATCTAGAGCCCCTAAACTCTCATCCCGTATTCAGATCTCCATTTGTCGACCCCCGCCAAACCTATCCTCAAAGCCCAAGCGTACCAACCTCCAACCCGAGAGCACTACTCCCCCGCTCCCATTTCACCGACGAAAACCGTAAATGGTTTTCCCTCTCCCCACTTCATTAATCCTCCTACCCGTGACCACCTCCACTCAACCCATAAACCTACCAACAAGTTACCGGACCGATTGCCTGTAATTTTCCATTCTATCATGCATAAAATTTCCCTGGTCAGTTGCCTCCCGGCCGACTCTGTCCACCAGGCAAAAGTCTATCGCATTGGTAGTCCAACCGCCCAGCCTGTCTCCCCTGCCGCTTTTACTCACCTCATCCAGCCACCACTTCCCCGGCTGCCCTCATACCCTTCGCTTCACAGAAAACTGATGAAAGATGCCTCATTCCAGAGACAAAAAAACTGAATCTGCTGCTCTGTCGTCCCAAGATTGACTACAAATGTTAGACTTGCAAACCTACCAATTCAGACGTGATTTTCCATTCATCGCACAGTATATCATATGCTCTGTAACCAGAGATTCCAAGTTTCGAAACTCTTACTGTGATTCGAAGCGGATCGATCACAGGAAAGACAGAAGAGAAGCGTGATAAGCCGAGCACCGAGACACCCTAGACCTTTCCAGAGTTCTTTCTTGGCATTGATCGCCAAATCCATGGCGGAGTTAAAAACTGTATTTGGATTCTCGCTAAGTTGAGCTCGGGCGGCATCCAGGGATGCAAACAGGAGGTAGTTCGGGCAGGAGATCTGCAGCATTTGAAAACACCTGCTGATCGGATCCCCGTCTAATAAGTAATCCTGACGAGTGTAGCATTGATGACTGTTTTAGAGATGTTAGCATTCTATGGGGAGACTCCGCAGCTAGATCAGCTCCTTGCTGGAGAACGGTGCTTAGAAAATCAGAGTGAAAAACAAAATAAGCACCATGAGCTTCGTCGACGATAACTGGAATGCCATTCGAGTGACAAAGACTCAGAATACCGTTTATATTGCTGCATATGCCATGACAAGTAGGTGAAGTGAAAAGAACGGCGGCAGCAATTTTGCTTTCAGATTCCAAATCCCTTATTGCTTTCTCTACCTGAGATGGAGTTATTCCACCCGTCGTCGTGCGGAACCGGACGGGCGGAGCAAGTCGCTGTCGCGTGATGAACTTACCGGTGAAATCCTGTCCTCTGGTGCGCGGAAGGCCTCACCGCATGGCTATGTCGCCGACCGGCCGCCATTCCACTAGCCGGCCATCAAGGATTTCTGTCGCCAAGTCGAATCTCTCCCCACATGATCAACTTTCGGCGACCAACCCCAAGATGCTTCTGCCGCGAGCTGGATGTCTCCCCACCTGCCGATTTCAACTGGCCGACGGCCACCGTGAGGCCGCCCGCCTGCTATCCTCCTCCGCCGCGCACCAAACTTCAACACCCAGCCGATAATCAGCAAAATTTTCCGACCAACCACCAGCTCTCGACTGATTAGTGCTTCCGGCTGGCCGGCCGACCAAACCCACGATTATTTTCCGGCGGACCACCCCGCTTATGTCTGAAGCCGAGAACTCTGAACCGACCGCCTTAAAAAAGCTAAGTTAAAACAGAAAATATTTACATAACTACCGCTTAAATTTTAGTTTGCTTAAGAGATGCAAGATGTCTAAATTGGGCACAATCATTGATGGGTGTCATGGAAACTAGCCTATGCCATGGGCCAGTTTTCTTTAACACTTTTCCAAATCTAAGTTTGTCACTAACAGACGTAAATCTCTTTGAAGCAGCTAAAATACAAATAAAATTACACGGGTATGAATTTTTACCTGAATCTGAAACAATTGCAATAATTTATCGAATTCATTTCAAAGTTATGAATACTTTATGTCCGAATATTAAAAATAATATGAAGCCAACAGATAGATCTACAATCATAGAAACTAATCTGCTAGCTTCAAATATAGCTACAAATAGGACTATAAAATGGGACGAAGTTAGATTCCCTGAATCATGGCAATTGCAAACTGCTATAAATTCTCATCCTGTAATAAATCAGGATGTAGAACAAGTTAGTCAAGATACTAACGGAGATGTTTTTATAAGAATCAATCAGAGAAGATCCATTACTCTTCCACGAATATCTTATCCCTCTTCTAATATATCTCAAAATGATTTAGATGAATTATCAACAATAAATCATAGGATAGATAGAATAAATCTATCAAATAATAATTTATTACACCCAAATAGGGTAGAAAACTTATCTCCGCAATCGGAAGCCAGTTTTAATTATAATAATGACTGATTTAAAACAATTCATCAAAAAACAAATCAGACAAACTTTAATCAATAATTATTTAGAACCAAAATATGAATCATTTAGAAATTGGTATCGTAGGTATAACACAGAAGATGATAGAAGAAAAATTTCTGAAATTTATTTTCAAGAAAATGAAAACAGATATTATGAAGGAAAAAAATTTCTTTCATTCTTAACCTGGTTTAATAATCATATAACAAAAAAATTAGAAGATGAATTAGACATGCTAACTAGGAAATGGAAAATTAATTCTGGAGAAATAATAGAATCGGTTTATCCTCCAACTGTTCCTACAATATTGGATTTAGATAATAGAAATCCAAATTTTGAATTAAATGCTTTTGGAAAAACTCTAGAAAGCAATGCCACCAAAGATTTTATTGATGTAATCAAACAATTAAATTTTACAAATACA
>NEWO01000185.1:280217-291666 GCA_003013225.1 Phalaenopsis aphrodite
ATACAGTGCTTTTTTCTATTCCAAAAAGCAGCTGGATTATCACCACAGATTTCCTTTAACATATTTTTATGTAAAGTAGAAATTTTTTATTTTATTGAATTTTTATTCAATTTTTCTTCTATAGATAATAAAGTAATTTCTTCTTGAAAGAAATTAATTTGATTTTGTTTTAAATTAAATTTATTTATTTCATTTAAAATAATTTCTGTAGGATTAGTAATAAATTAAAAAATAATGGTTTTTCCAAATTTATTAGAATATATGCCACTATTATCTATTTTATTGATTGGCATAATTTTATAAAGAAACGGAGTTCCCAAGATAATATGTTGAGTTAAATTTTTAACTAGTAGGAAAGGAGTATTAATACAAATATCATTTTTGCAAATATTAGCAGAAGAAATTTTATATTTAATTTCCATCTTATTTCCAGACGCAGAGGTTAACTGCTGCGTGGTTTTCTCAAAATATTTAGAAGGTGTTATTCCTTCTTGAATACAATTCTTATTCGCTCCACTATCAACAAGAGCAGTAAGATTTGATAAAGTATATTCTCGATTTATATTTAAAGTAATAGTTATAAACCATTTGTGCATAATAGCCTTTCGCAAGGAATTTAAAAAAAATTGTTCTAAACTATTATCTTCTTCTACTGATATTTCAGTAGCTGTATTATTTAATTCTAATTTTAATAATCTAGTATTTATTTTTTTTTGTTTTTTCGAAAAAGATTTATCTCAAATTTTAAAATATTAACTTCATTTTTTAAATCATTTATAGTAGTAGGTCTACTATCAGTATTTAGAATTAAAGCTTTATTTAGAGCTTCTTTCATTGAATATCCTTGAAAAGGAATGGTATTAGAAGAGGAGGATTCTCCTTTAGTTTTAATTATTATTTTAAGCATTTTATTTCTAATCTTTTCATCCTCGATTTGAGAAGCGATTTTAGGTATTTCTTCTTTCATTAAAGAAGATAAAGTAAATAAGTCGTTCATTTCAACTATAGATTTGTAATAATTTTCATTATTATATTTGCACTCAGATTTCATGCAATTATTTTCATCAAACTCTGATGAATAAGAGGAATTGTCCTCAATTTCGTCTGAATTGTCAGACGTCTCCGAATTTTCAGGAGATGAATTTAATATAATTTTGAAAATAGAATGCTTAATATTTTCATCAATATTAAGCTCATTTATTTTCTTTTTTACTATGCATTTATTTGCATAGTGGCCAATTTTGCCACACTTGTAGCATTTTATTTCTCTGATTTCTCTATTTTTATTTTTCTTATGAGAAATCTTTGGTCTTTTTCTCTGAATTATATTTTTCAGAGTACTTATGATATTTTTTTTTTGCGAAAAGATTTTTCTTTTTCTTTTGGAAATTTTGGAATATCATAAGCAAATTGTTCACAGAAAGCGTCTAATTGTTTTCTTTCTGTTAATCTCTCTCTTTTAATTTGATATCTTAATTTAAGATCTGTACATAAGGTTAATTCTTCTTGTACACAAGTATTTATTAGTTGTCCATATATCAGATTTTCATATGAAATGTGTTTAATATTAATATCTTGTAATTGTCTTTTTACTTTATCAGAAAAAAGATTAGGTAATCCTTCAATAAATTTTTGTTTCCAGTGCGTACTATTAGCATCTGGTAGAGACATTACTCTAATTAAAAAGACATCTTTATACCAACGAAAATGTGTTAGCGTAGGACATCTTAATTTTTGTAAAAGAGAACGAATTTGCTCTCCATTATCGGATGCTATGCCGGTAAAATGCTGTAAAATATTAATAATTAATTTATAAACAGCATCAGTATTTTTCTTGATTAGGATTTCCTATCATTGTAGGACTTAGAAATTCTTCTCTTTGTTCTTGAGTTAAATAACTATCCCACCATCCTTTGAGAAGACCAGTAAACCCACATGTTAACTGGGTTACAATCTGATGAGCTCGATTATTATGACTCTGTGCAGCAGAGGCATAAATCATCATTCTTTGTAATACTATTTGTATTTGATGATCTGTCATATCGTCAATGTCTCATTCATAAATATTAGATGGATTATAATCATTTTAATATTTATTGTTATCTTCTTCATATAAAACATCTGTAGGGGTAGGTCGATGATAGTAGTATCGACATGTCTGTCTTGTTTGATATGAAGATGAGGGTTTATTACCTTTTATTTTATGTATTTTAAATAATTCTAGTTCTGAATTATTATCTTAAAATTGTTCTTCAATATGTTCTATTTTTATTTTATCATTATCAGAATTTTTTGATTGATCAGTTAATTGATCATCTTTATTTAAGGTCGTTATTTTAGTACTTTTTATATTTTTGATTAATTCTTCAAAATCCTGAGTTGATGGTCCTAGGCGGAAATTAGGACTAGGAGGTGGTTGTAAAACAGGAGCTGAAGATATGATTATTGAACTTGCTTTTTCTTCTTTTTGATTTTTTAAAGAGAGAAAGAGTTGATCAATTTTATTTTCTAATTTCATTAAGTGATTTGATATTAAAAACAGATTTATATTTATAAAATTTAATTATTTGATTACACCAATAAAATCTTTGGTGGCATTGCTTTCTAGAGTTTTTCCAAAAGCATTTAATTCAAAATTTGGATTTCTATTATCTAAATCCAATATTGTAGGAACAGTTGGAGGATAAACCGATTCTATTATTTCTCAAGAATTAATTTTTCATTTCTTAGTTAGCATGTCTAATTCATCTTCTAATTTTTTTGTTATATGATTACTAAATTAGGTTAAGAATGAAAGAAATTCTTTTTCTTCATAATATCTGTTTTCATTTTCTTGAAAATAAATTTCAGAAATTTTTCTTCTATCATCTTCTGTGGTATAACTACGATACCAATTTCTAAATGATTCATATTTTGGTTCTAAATAATTATTGATTAAAGTTTGTCTGATTTGTTTTTTGATGAATTGTTTTAAATCAGTCATTATTAAAATTAAAGCAGGCTTCCGATTGCGGAGATAAGTTTTCTACCCTATTTGGGTTTAATAAATTATTATTTGATAGATTTATTCTATCTATCCTATGATTTATTGTTGATAATTCATCTGAATCATTTTGAGATATATTAGAAGAGGGATAAGATATTCGTGGAAGAGTAATGGACCTTCTCTGATTGAATCTTATAAAAACATCTCCGTTAGCATCTTGACTAACTTGTTCCACATCCTGATTTATTACAGGATGAGAATTTATAGCAGTTTGCAATTGCCATGATTCAGGGAATCTAACTTCGTCCCATTTTATAGTCCTATTTGTAGCTATATATGAAGCTAGCAGATTAGTTTCTATGATTGTAGATCTATCTGTTGGCTTCATATTATTTTTAATATTCGGACATAAAGTATCCATAACTTTGAAATGAATTCGATAGATTATTGCAATTGTTTCAGATCCAGGTAAAAATTCATACCCGTGTAATTTTATTTGTATTTTAGCTGCTTCAAAGAGATTTACGTTTGTTAGTGACAGACTTAGATTTGAAAAAGTGTTAAAGAAAACTGGCCCATGGCTCCATGACACCCATCAATGATTGTGCCAAATTTAGGCACTTGCATCTCTTAAGCAGGCTAAAATTAAAGCGTTTAATCCTCTAAGCGTAAGAGGTTTAATGCTACTTATATTAAGCCTATGTGAATATATTTATAATTTTCTAAGTAACTACTTAGATCTTCCTTATTTAAAAGAGAAATTATTTTTTCTTGTTCATCTATTGTTAACGATTGTTCAACAGTTTTAATTGATGATTTTCCTTTAAAATCAAAAATTCCAATTTTGTATATTAGAGTTTTTTCTACTTTAGGAATAGTCCATTTATAATCTTCTTCATTTACAGGATATTCCTGTAATTCTGCGTTTTTAATATTATTATTTCTTGATTGAGATCTCTTTAGATTTTTAGATATAACTGTGTGTGTGTTTCTTTAAAATTTTTTATTTGGCTCACCATCAACTAGTGAGATCGAGTTCACCATAGACATACTTCCGTGACCACTCCAATTTTTAAAGCACAATATCTTATGACCACTATTGAACTCCAAGCTCAAGGTCCATTTGTAAGATTTGCTTGATGAATGATTCATCCAACCCAATGTTTCATCTTGGGGAGCACTAGTTTTATTTGTGAAGAAAAAAGACGAAAGCATGGGATTGTGCATCGACAACAAAGAGCTGAATAAAGATGGCGATGATAAACAAGCACTCACTGCCTCATATAGATATGTTTAGCCAACTACAAGGTTCTGTGCTTTTTAGGATCAATTTTTGATTTGGCTACCATCAGTTTAAGATTAGAAATGAAGATGTTTCGAAGAATGTTTTCAATCTCAATATGGGCATTATGAGTTTCTAGTGATGCCATTTAGTTTGCTCAATGCCCCTATTGCTTTCATGGACTTAATGAATAGAGTCTTCAAATCTTATTTGGATCAATTTATAATCGTCTTCATTGATGATATTTTGGTTCACTCCAAGGATAAAGAGGAGCATGCCCAACACCTCAGAGTAGAATTGAATACTCTTCGAGAGAATAAAATGTATGCAAAATTCTCTGTGTAAATTTTATCTTCGGAAAGTGACATTTTTTGACCATATTGCTAGTGGAGTTGGAATTATTGTGGACCCTACAAAGATTAAGAAAATAATAAATTGGTTGAGGCTAAGCACTATCACAAAGATTCGTAATTTTCTTGAATTAGATGGATATTATCAGAGATTTGTTGAAGATTTCTCTTGTATTGTGGCACCTTTATCAAGCTAAAAGACTATTAATTTTGAATGGTCTGATGCTTGTGAGCAGAATTTTCAAAAACTCAAGAATTATTTAGTAACAGCCCAATTCTTACAATTCCTTTGACGAGTTTTAGATTTGCAGTAATGTTTCACATCAAGGGTTGAGATGTGTTCTAATACAACATGACAGAGTTGTAGCTTATGCTTTTAGACAATTCAAGGTGCATAAGAAAAATTATCCTACCCATGACTTAGAGTTAGATATAGTTATCTTTGCCTTAAAGATTTGGAAACACAACCTTTATGACGCTCATTATGAAATTTTCACCAACCATATGAGCCTGAAGTATAATTTTACCAAAAAGTAGTTAAAATTGAGGCAAAAATGATGGCCTGAGTTGATGAAGAATATGACCTAGAAATTCAGTACCACCCTGATAAAGCTAATGTGAATTTAGATGCCTTAAGTAGAAAATCTTTGATGTATGTAGTTTGGATGATCACTTAGGAGCAGCAGTTAGCACGAGAGGAGCAACTTCAGCACAAGATAATACCGATAGTAGCTAGTCCTATCATGTGTCAACTATCTGTTCAACATACAATTGTGAATCGTATTCATGCAGTTTATATGATAAATGCAAACTTGCTACAGCTTAAAGAGTAGGCTCATAATGGATTGAAGCCCGAGTTCAGTATCGGTCAAGAAGAAACATTGAGATTTCAGGATCAGATGTGTGTTCCAAATCAGGAAGGACTTTGATAGGTGATACTTCGTAAAAGCACATTCTAATTCATATTTTGCTCATCCAGGAAGCATTAAGATGTATTAAGATCTTAAAATGTTATTTTGATGGTTGGGCATGAAAATCGAAGTAGCTGATTTTGTAGCTATGTATTTGATCTATCAGATGGTTAAGGCAGAACATCAGAGAGCACATTCTATTTCATATTCTGCTCATCCGGAAAGCACTAAGATGTATCAATGTCTTAATAAGTTATTTTGGTGGTCGTGTATGAAAATCGATATAGCTGAATTTGTAGCTAAGTGTTTTACATGTTAGATAGCTAAGGTTGAACATCATGGACCTGATGGTTCATTGCAGCCCCAACCTATTCCAGAGTAAAAATTGGAGAGGATTTCAATGGATTTCGAGATTGGCTTGCATAGATCGACCAAGAAAATGATGTTATTTAGGTTGTGATCAAACTAAATTAGTTCATTTTCTACAAATCAAACAATCTTATTCACTGATAAATTAGCCAAGCTCTCAATAGATAACATCGTTCTACTGCATGAAATATACCAACTATCATTGTATTGAATTGAGATAGAAAATTTACTAACTATAGAAGTAAGTGCAAGAAGCTATGGGCACAAGATTGAACTTTAGCACTGCTTTCGCCTCAGACAAACGAATAGTCAGAGCGTACCAATCAAACCTTAGAAGACTCGCTGAGAGCTTTCATTTGGGAGGATTATACATTTTTGTTAAAGTTTGTTAATGATAATTTTCAGGCTAGCATCGGCATGTTGTCATACTAGGCACTTTATGGCATGAAGTGCTGATCCTTGTTATGATGGAACTAAGTTGGTGAGAGATGAACATTCAGACCTCAAAGCTACCAAAAAAGTTCGTCAGATTTGAGATCGACTACGTGCGTCCAAGAATTGTCAAAAGTATTTTTGACCAAAAGCACAGAGATCTTGAATTCAATGTCAGAGATTATTTTTTTTTTTTGTTTTTTCTTTTGAAAGGTTTCACCTATACATGGAGTTACATAATTTGGTCGTACTGGAAAGCCTCATCCTCGCTTCATTGGTCCTTTTTAGATGATCGAGAGAGTAGGCAAAGTTTTATATTGTTTGGCTCTTCCTCCAAAAATTGCAAGAGTACACAATGTCTTTCACATCTCTCTACTTCGATGTTACGTCCATGATGACACTCATATCATCTGATATGAGAAATTAATGATTTGAGAAGACTTGAACTATGGAGAAGTACCAAATTGCATTTTAGAGCATGATGTTTGACAGCTTCACCATCGATCAATTCCTTTTGTTAGAGTCCTTTGGTAGAACCAGCCAGAATGAGAAGTGACTTTGGAGATTAAAGAACAGATACTCGTGAAGTACCCGCAATTGTTCCAGAACTAATGTATGAATTTGAGGACCAAAATATTCTAAAGAGGGTAGTATGTAAGAACCGAAATTTATTCTCCTTCATCCCTCGCTATCGCAATCCTTGTCGCCTTCCCAAATTGTTCATCATAAACTGGCTTCCTTAAAATGTGATTATTTCGTTGTGTTCCTCAGTTCATTGTTGTTGCCTTTCCTTTCTTCGATACTTTACCGTCTCTCTCGATTATTTAGGGATTATCGGCACCAAAACCAAGAATCACACTCACCCTTCTCTAGCCCCTTCATGCACCACCAAAAAACAACCTAAAGTTCTTTCTCCCTCTTACCTCTTATCTAAATCCTGACAATACAAACATGATTAAAGATAGTCGTGAAGAAGCAGCGCGCGCGCGCGCGCGCACACACACACATATACACAAATACAAACATGATTAAAGATAGTGGTGAAGAAGCAGCGCGCGCGCACACACGCACACAGATATATATATATATATATATATATATATATATATATATATATATATATATATATATATATATATATATATATATATATATATATATATATATATAATTAGTTTAAAACATTTGTGTGCATTAGTTAGCTTTTAGAAGTTCGACATGTGTAGAATCTCATCGATTGAACTACTAAATGATTTGGAGTGTACTCGCCCATCTCAAGGTAAATAATTATTTTTTATTAGGGGATAAACATACCCTTTCTAGCTATCGGTGTTATCCTTACTACTTGTAGTAGATTCATAATTATCTTACAGGTTGACAGTCATGCCCATGATACTTATGCTTACTATACACAAGCCCATCGGTCTAGCTAGCCACTTGTGTATGGTAAGCATATTGCATATATATTTACTTTTGGACAAACGTAAAATGTTTGATGCAGTTGTATGTAGGTAGATAAATCCTATTTGATATTGGCTAGCTGGACTGATGGGCCTACATTGTGAATCTTCAAAAAAGAATCATCAGATTTCTTTGAGTTGGCATTGACCTTACCGATTTCAGGGTGTCTATTAAACACAACTATATAAATATAAATTGAATTAAAATTGAATAAATTGTTATGTATTAATATGGTTTATTGGATGGAAAATAATTGCATATTCATGCTTGAGTATGTTCATGTTTCAATACTCCTCTGATTCTATGATGTTATGTATGCATAATTGTCTCTCTTTGTTGATCATATTGCACACCCTAATTTATTTGTCATTTATGCTTTAATAGATAACTGTAATTATTAAGTTTGTCTGTCAAACTCACTCTTTGATATTTTTGCATAACATGATATATTCAATCATTACTAGACCATCTCTATCAGAGAAGTCATTTCAGTTTAAGATTTCTTATTTTTGTTATTTGTTAACATTTGTTTTAGTGATTATATATTTCTTTTTGGGTATAGTTAGTCATTCTTTGTTGTCATTTCAATTTTAATTCAATCAGGTTTTTGTTTTTTCTTTCAATTGTATCAGTGAACTATTAATTATGGAATAAAATTTATATTTGTTTTTTTATTCAAGTTATTATTTGCATATAATCTCTTTTTTTAGAATATAAAACAGGTTCAATTATATCATCAGGCACTCCATTGTCAGAGTATACTGTCTTCCAAACTCAAGGTGTGACATTATGCCTCTGAACTTTTGAGAAGAAGCTTTATATAAAGCAAAATAATAAGAAAATTGAACAAGTTTTTTCTACAACCATATATTATATTCTCAGGTTTGTGGGTTAATTTCTATTCTACTGTGACTCTGTGAGAGATGACAACTTAGCTTTCTTTAATTTTAAAATGTTAACTCCAAAATACTTGTTTGTGTTTGAATGCTTGCATCCACATGAATTGCTCATACATCCATCTACTGGCATTAAAACGTCTTGCATTCTTATATGAAAAAAATGAATTTTCATTTTCTACATCTACAACGCCACTACTAATTTTTTTATGTATAAATAAAATCCTAGAGCCATGAACATTATAAACATATCATAAAACCACAACAAGACATTTATTTTGTGGAACAAAACAGTAAAAAGGGATACATATATTCCACACAATTCTTATATATTTACATATCTAAAACCTAAACTTTGATATTTACATGCATCTTATTGAAGTTTTTAACATCATATCAAAGATATCAGTATTGCTAACATTTTAAAAGTGATACACATTTTCATGTATAGAACTATAACATCAAGTGCTATAAATGTAAATATCTTAGTTTGAGTGTTAGATATGTAAATACATAAAAATTGTGTGGTATGTATATAGATTCCCCTAGTAAAATGAAAGAGAATCAAACCTCAGTGCCAAGTCTTTTGTTCAGGGCTTCATTCCACAAATTAGACGCATAATCTGGCATAACTTTGCTCCACAAAATCATACCAGAAGCAACCTAAAATAAATAACAGATTCAAATAAGCTTTGATCTTTTCTCAGTTTTCTTCAGCAAATAAAGTTAGGCAGACTACCCTTATTCTACCTACAAGTAGCAGATAAGCTTCTATCACTATTGGCTAAACGAATGGCACACCAAAATATGTTGTTTAACGTATTACTCCCAGAATCCTAACAATGCAATTTTATATCAATCATCAACGATTCTTTCGGCCTGATATTACAACGGGAAATACTCAAAACTTCATTTACAAAAAGGGAAGTTATATACATACCACACAATTCCTTTGTATTTACATATCTAACACCAAAAGTTTGATATTTACATTTATCACACCTTGGTGTACTAAACATATGCATGAAAAGATCCATTCTGTTGAGAATTGTATCTTTTTTAGGGTTCTGATTGTAGATAGAAAATAATGAAAGGTTTTTGTAAGAACATTATAAGGTTCTATATAAGTTTAGGTCATTAATGAATATAATAAATTCTCAGAGTGATTACTTTTTTATGGTATCAGAACCCTAACCTAGCCGTTGCTGGTGCTGCTCGATCCCACGAGTTGGGGTTGGTATTTAGAGACCTGAAACTCCCATTTTTCATCTCCCTTTCGCTTCGTCCACGTGAAGCAAACGTGACTAGAGTTGACTGGGATGGTGATGATGGGATCGCGGCATGAAACCTCAGATACAGCCACGATTAGAGCTAACTGGAAAGAGAACGATGGTATCGCGACATGAAATTGGGATGAACGCTCATGATACAGTCGCGATTTGAACGAGTTGGAAGTGGATGGCGTGCATTCGGGTTGAACCGCATGGGACAGCGCGACTATACAGAGCGGCTCAGTGCAGGGAGGATCGATCAAACGGAAGAGACGGCACTTTCGGCTATTGGATAGCGACAAAGTAGTTCGAGTGGCTCGATCAGGGCAGGGGTGAAGTGCACGTGAAACCAGAGCAGTGGGGGAGAGAACTTTAGTTCTGCGTGCATGAGAGGATGATGAAGGCTGGGGAATAGTTAAATTAAGGATGTCAGAAGATGAAGATAGTGTGAGAGATAAAGTATTGGAGCTTTTGGGAAAGATAGATCTTGGAAGTTTTGAAGATCTTGATCGAGCTCATATAGGAAGTTAGTGTCTCGATGGAATTCACTACCTCAGCAAGTGCTCCGATACAGATGAAGCTAGATCACTCTCATGTAAATCTGAAGTTTGATGGACCGGTCACGTATCAGAGTTAGTCACGTTGGATGGAAACTGCTCTAGTAAGGAAGATACTACAAAGATATTTGATGAGAGTCAAGGTTGAGCCAGAGGGTGATAGTGCTAGAGGGGATGAGTGGAGGACCACACATGTCTTACTTTACACTTAGTTTTTCAACTCGATAGTTCCATCGATTACCTTTTCAATAAATGATATTTGAAAGGTGAAGAAAATCTTGGCAAAGATGAAGAGGAGCTATGCTGGGACTGAAAAATCGCATCAGCGTGACATAGGGGCAGCGATACAATGTGATAGATCGATTTAGGAGTATTCCATAGAGCTGGAGCGATAATGGCAAGATCTTGATTACTTCTAACCTATGTCGAGCTGTGTTGATCCAAGTACAAGGGGGAGATCTTTGCACAAATGAAGGCTATGTAGTTTCTGGCTCATCTGAACCTAGCTGTTGATCCGAGGAGATCGATCCTCCTAGCCCAGACAACGATTCCTTACTGGATGAGGTCATCACCGCAATGATACAGGAGGAGAGTCATGAGACTACACTCTGAGCCGAGTAGACTTTCAGGTATGCGATCAAATTCAGCTGCCTCGAGCTCGGATATGGCAGATGCCTAACGGGAAAACTGTAGGTGTTACAACTATGGAGAAGTGGGACACCTGAAAAAGGCTAGTCCAAAGCTAGCCAAGGAGAGGGAGATGAATGGACGTGGACAGTCTACAAGCAATGGTCATAGTCGTGGGTGCTAAAGGGGTGGAAGAGAGGGCTACTGAGAAAATCTGATGGTAGTGAGAGACAAGGGAGAGACAAAAGTGGATTTACCGATGAGGATCGTGAGTTCTTGGAGAAGTTGAAGAGGAAGTAGAGAGCAG
>NEWO01000185.1:320223-347414 GCA_003013225.1 Phalaenopsis aphrodite
AGCCATCATGAATATTTCTAAAATAATCTATCATTCTACCAACATGTTCATTTAAATCTCCTCCAATAACAATTCCATCTTCAGGAGTTATCATTTATATTAATTCCTTCAGGTCATTCCAAAATGTTTCTTATGAACCTATAACTAAAACTACTTTAGGAGCATAAACACTTATAATATTAAAAATCTTCGTATCAACAACAATCTTTAGGGTTATAAATCATTCTCCAATTCTATTAATTTTTACAATATTATCTTTCAAACTCTAATTTGTAATTACCCCTACATCATTTCTAGTGTGAATCCAACCTGAATATCAAAGTTTAAAACCTAAGCTATCAATCTCCTTAAGCTTTTCTCTAACCCATTTAGTTTCTTGAATACATAGGATATTTATCTTCCTAAGAATCATAATATCAACTAATTCCATTAATTTACTCGTGATAGTACCTATATTCCAAGATTTTGTCCTAATATTAGTTTCATAAATTAACTTCTTTACTCGCACTCATCTATAATATGAGAATTCTTGCTTATTTGACACTACACCCGAGCGTCGGTGCAACGACTCTTGCACATTTTTTTACTGTATTCAGACCATATAACGCGTCGCTTTAGGGGACACCATAGCAGCCATTATAAAAAAAGTGAAACTTAAAATTTTTGTTCGACTTTAGGATAGTAAATGAGTTATTGATTGGAAATAAAATCTCAAGAGGAAAGAATAAACAAAGTCAAACGTAATAATAAATATAGAGTATGATTGGTTGTAGAAGGATATAGCATGAAGAAACATGTGCCACAAGAAGCTTATAAATAAACCTTGTAATGAGTTAAGTGAATGACATGGAATGTATATTTGCAAGTAATAAAAGACCAGTGACAAATAAGAGCAATAATCTTCTTTACACTCTCCCAAGTGCATAAAGAAACTTTGATAAAAATGACTTTAAATCCTTAAATCCCATAGCTATCCCTTCAAATCTTATTTCCTTATCATTTGCATCTCTCTACAAAGCATATCAACCTATACCCTATAGTTTAATGTGATTGACCTAGTTGATTCTACCATAGCTTTCCCAAGTCATATGATTCACAACATATTTTAACAATTCACTTGGTTATAATGAAAAGTAAATTAAGTTCTTAAGATTAATCATCACCATTTGAAAATAAAGAAATTACATAGCACTTTTCATTCGATTCATCCTACTTAATCATCACATGAAAGAGTTAAAGGTTTACCCAAGAAGCATGTTGATTTCACCAAACAATTACATTGAACAAAAGAGAAATCCACTAATACTTAGTTACAACAGAAATACACAAAAAGGTATAAAAAAATACTTAGTTGTTTCTCCTTTACAATGACCAAAGATGAATCCAATCAGTACTCCTGATTCCCTAACTCCTGCTTGGAAGAACACCACTCCCTTAGCACTTCGAAGAAATATGGTCCCCCAAAGTAAGATAAGCCCCCTAAGTAGCTAGCCAACATCAATCCCACAACCATCAATCAGCTCTTGCAATACATGACTATTTATAAGCTCCAATACTTAAGCATCCACGACTCCTTCCTTCAGCACACAATTTTCCCACGAACTGGCACTTGAAGTGCAACAACTAGCCAAAACTGGCGCCTAGGCGCCAAGTTCTCAGTTTGCTAAACTCTGCATGAGCGCTTAGGCGCCCAAGGGCTCGACGCCTAGGCGCTGGTATCATGACGCCTAGATGCCCACCTCTCGGGTTGTGTTCTTTTAGGACTAGCGCCTTGGTGCCCAAGGATCTGGCAGTAACCAGTTTTCCTCCTCTAAGCTAACAGTTTTCTCTTGTCACTCTCACTTCAACTACTTATCATACCTGCAAAAAAAACATAAAAATATCTTCCTTAAAGTGCAATATCATCAATAAAAATTTATAAAAACAATCATAAATTCTAGTTAACTTTTTCATGCATCAAAATCTTCTAAACTTAAAATTTACTTGTCCTCAAGTAACATTTCAATTTAAATAATGTTTTAGCTAAATCAAATGAGTTAGTGGGTATCATGTCGGTAAGGTATCGATTGTGATGTCATGAAATGCTCTCTGTTGTGACTGTCCCATGTTTAGAATCGACGCCTTAGCCCTCTCATTCTCTATCTTCACCAAAACTAATCCCACCAACACTTCTCTGCGGCAAGAGGACATGTGATCTCAGACTCCAAAATAGTAAATGAGCTATCAATGGTTGCAAATGGACGATATTTCTGATGATGGGCTTCAGTTCTCCCTAGTACCGAGCTATGGTGTGCTCCTCAAGCTCCTTCTGCTCACTCAATTTAAGCTTAAAAAATTATGTTATGTGCTCCTCCATTGATAGCTCCTACTGCAAGTAGTGGAGCTTCAAGAAACTATCATGATGATAGTGCGGGGTAGGTATTTTTGGTGCATTGCCTTCTTTTTCTCCCAAAACATGATCTTGTCCCGTCCTTTTCTCTCTCTCCCTCTTCAAGTCATCCCACCACAAAGAAGCATTCTTCTTCAGTTTGAAAATGATGAACTTCACTCTTGTATCATCAGACAACTCTTTATATTCAAAAGTCTGCTCAACAGTCTTTATCCACTCGAGAAAATCATTTGGATCTATTCTCCCCTCGAAGTTCAGTAGGTCCACCTTCATTCCCAGATCTTTGCATCCTTCAATAGACACGTCATCTCTACATTTTCTAAAAGGTTCTTCATCTTTGTATTCTCTAGCAGGCATCTCATCTCTGTGTCCTCTAACATACATCTCATTTCTGTGCCCTTTGTGTCCTCTAAGATATATCTCATCTCTGTGTTCTCTGACATACATCTCATTTTTGTATCCTCCAACAGACACTTCAACTCTAGGCCTCCATTGATAATATACCCCAAAGCACTGCGGCCTGTCTTTGTTTCCACTGGAATCATTCATATGAAAGGAATTCAGGTTTTCTTCTTGCTCTCCTTCACAAATTCATTATTACAAGCGACGGTGATCCCTCCATATTTCTAAAACTTGGTGGAGTAGTCGTTGTATGTCTTCCATGATAGATTCCGACAATTTTCTCCTCGAGACATGTTTTTTTGTTTTTTCTTTATTTATTTATTTTTAAAAATGACAAGGTTAGGGTTTTGAGTGTAGGTAGGTGGAAAGTGTGTTAGGTGAAGAGAAAAGGAAAAGGAGGAGATGGTATGGAGATGCTAGAAACCCTAAGATAGGAATAAGATTAAATTAATTATAATATCAAATGATACCAGAGTTAACCCAAATCATAATAAGAAAAACAAATATTATTACAAAAATTCAAATATGGACCTATGCAAAAAATCAAAAGTAACAACTAACACGACACAAACGCTCAGTGAGGGTTTATCTCGGGGTGGTGGTGGTGATCAGTGAGGGTTTGGAAGGTGGTCCGGCGTTGGAAAAGATAGTTGGCAAGCAGAAAATAGCAAGATATCAGTTTCCCCCGGCCGGACAGCCAGTAGATAGCTTGGCATGATGCGTGAGGGTTGTCAGGGTTGATGACAACAAAGGGGAAGGACGTTGACAACGAAGGAGAGGAGTTGCAATAATGGCAGCAGGTTGGAATCAGAGAAACAAAGGGTCAAGTTGTTGGAATAACAAAAGATGGCCAGGATCAACTTTTTCCATGTGATGCCAGTGAGCGAGAATAATGACGACAACGAAGATGTACGATTGTGATACAACAAAAGGACTACCCTGAGGGTGTGGAAGCGAGGATG
This sequence comes from Phalaenopsis aphrodite, assembly GCA_003013225.1. Taxonomy (NCBI): domain Eukaryota; kingdom Viridiplantae; phylum Streptophyta; class Magnoliopsida; order Asparagales; family Orchidaceae; genus Phalaenopsis; species Phalaenopsis aphrodite. Next base: position 323,977 of record NEWO01000185.1, read on the forward strand.
GATGGACAACGAGAATCTGCTAGAAGAACAATAAAAGAACTGTTGTCAGGGTGGCTGCAAAAAGGAGGGAGTGGTAGCGAAGTGAGAGGGATGAGAAAATGGATAGGGAAGATAATCACCACTTGGAGACCAAGATACAACGTAACACTACCAGAAACCCTAGGATATAGCCCTTGAAAGGAAGAAGAGACATTGGTGATTGTCCTGATACAAAACACATGAAAACCTAATCCTAGAACAAAAGAAACACAATTAAATAATAATAGGATAAATAGAAGTGGGCCCGAAAGTCGACCAACTCCACTGCACGCAGCTAAACCTAGCGGAGTTCGACACAGCTGAGCTTACGGGTGTCTACTTGGTCGAGGGAGATACTATATCCCACCCAAGAACAAATGACGCCCGAATCATTTAGCTTAATCAAACATAAAAAAAAGTAACAAAATATATTTTGAGGTGTCAAATAGACGCTACAACTTATGGTCTGATGTATGAAAAGGATTCATATGATTGTAGTGTCATGGGGTTTTCTGATTCTAAGTTAGTGATCTTAATATGACTTAGGGTGTGTTTGGGGCAGCTTATCAACTGCGGCGGCGTTTAAAAATGTTGCCTTACTGTTTTAAAAATGCGTTTGCAAAGCTTATTTGAAAAATCTATTTCGGTATTTAATTAAACGCCCATCGCAGGTAGAGCCCCGCGGTTCCGCGTTTCGTTCTGCATTTGATGTTGTTGCCTTCTTCTTCGTGTGTTCTTGCCTTCCTTCGGCTCCACCTAAAAACACTCGCCCACTTCCCCTTCCTCACGACTCTGCCCAAAAATCCTCGCCTTTGTCATCGAAATCCTAGCAATTTGATCGCGATTAGAGCTAACTGGGAAGGCAACAACGGGATTGCGGCTTACAAAGCCCTTCCAAATTCCAATCTTTCTTCCTCCTCCGGCAAGCTTCCATGGTGTTTCTGGCGAGTAGGGCTGCGATGAATCGGAGCCTGAGCAGAGGAAGGAGCTAATTTATTTATTAATTATTATTAACTATTTGAGTAAATTATATGATTTAAGTAAATAATATGTAAATTTCTCAAACAATAAAAGAAATTTGTGAATTATATGCTTTAAGTTTGATGTTTATGCTTATAACTATAGAATTTATTTATGAATTAATATTAACTATTCGATAGCATTTATTTGTTTATATAGAATTTATTTTCAATTAACTTAATAAATACTAACAAATGCTGAACTCATAAATGATCATATGTTAATTATAAATTAATTTATTGAACTATAATTGAATATGAATGACTAAATTAAAATTAATGTTAAATTTTATATAAAATGACTAAATTAAATTAAAATATATGCACAGAGACAGAATAGTCATTTATCCAGAAATAACTGTAAATCAGTTGTTTTTCAAAAGCACAAAACAAACATCCAGTCTGTTTATTGAAATCAGCTGCTTATTTGGATAAGCTGAATAAACTGCTTAGAGTCTGTTTGGGGCAGCTGCAGCTTATCTAGCTTTTGCTGATAAACAGCTGATCTTGATAATCTGCTGATGAACAACTGATCTGAATAAGCTGGTTGTTTGGTTTGTGCGTTTGGAAAACAACTTATTCTTAATAAATGACCACTCTGCCCCTATTCTGGATAAACTGTTTAATTGTTTGTTTTGTGCGTTTTGTAAACAACTTATTCGCAGATTTTTTTAGTAGAAAGAATAATCTGGTACGCAGAATTTGTTATTTTCTCAAATGTCAAGACATGAAAATACAAAAGAGTTGAATTACATTTATATAACTCAAAAAGTTCTGATTAAATCAAATAAACACAGTGACATATATGAAAGTGAAATGCTCATTCACACACTAATATGAATTTTAATGAGACAAAAAAAAGAAAAAATAACGTATTAAAATTACAATAAAAAATGAGAATGTTGACTTTAAAATGTAAAAGCATATCACGACGAATGTTGTCCAGTTCTGATACCTCAGAACCCCGAGCAAACTTATCTTACTGGGATATCCTAGAAATGGAAGCACTCAAACCACATACGGTGTTCTCCCGTAGTGATACTGTCGAACTCCGCGTAGCGGTGTCCAATTGGGATATCGTAGAAACAGTTGTATTGTCGACCCACTTGAAGAATTTGTAATCTTCTGGTCTGTGTCCCCATCGCGGACACCTGTAGAATTTTCGTCCGTAGTTATGTGTCTGTCGTGATGTGAGTAATAAGGACGGTAGCCCGCCTCGACACATCACTTGCCCAAACTTCCCTGAATAAAGAACTATCTTATGGTTGGGTCTCGTAACACCTTCACGTATTGTATATAGTCGTCATCGTCTACCTTAACATCAGAATATGTATTGAGGATTTGAAGACACACCTTAATTGAGGTGTTCTGCAAGGAAGAAGACCTTGTTTTGCATGTTTCTATCAATGTATCAATGGTGCCTTTGATGAAAGCGACCCCTTTGTTCTTCTTTTCTACCCTGAGAAGCTTGGGCATGCTAGTGAATTGAACATCTGTGTGGACATGGCTAGGACCTTCTCCTGAATCACCTATATGCACGATCTCCATCTCCTGTGCTGAGCTGCCAAACCCTAGATCATTTGGGGTGAACGCATGAGTTCCTATTGCGACAACCCCAGTGAACATGTCATTCAGTTTCTCCTCCAGTATTGGATCAATGCCAATGAATTTAAATTTTTTGGCTGACGACACTGTCTGATATAGATAAGAAATTTTTATTAATAAAATCATTTCAACTCAATGCGAAATTTGATTCAAAATAAATAAATATTAGATATTTATGTACCTGTAGCTCTCAACCCACCAATCCTCTGGTGCATCTATTGTGCGCTTAACTGGATCTCAACCCATTCTCGTTGATCCCCTTTTCAGTTATTTCCATAGTTTCCAATTCTTATTTAGCTGATCTCACTTGTTCTTCAATTTCATGCGATCATAATCTCTTCCGGTCACTTCCTTAAATTTAACCATAAGATTTTGCCACTCTTCTTTGTTAAAATAAGTAGTGGACCTATTTCCCACCTCAACCTCTCTCAAACATAGATCACAAAATATAATAGTTACTTCTCTATCTCACATGACCGATGATCCGGTCTCTTTAACTCTATTCATTGAGTTTTGTCAGAATAACGGATAAGAACAAACTATTTCTTTTCATAGCAAAAGATATCATAACTGAGGGATAAGTAATTTATGTGATACACATATTAATTCCAAAATTCTATTGCTGCTACAAAATTCAGAGCAATTGACAAATAATAATGAAATAATTTGCATGAAGAACCATTTACAAATTGATCGAAATAGTTACAGTTTACAAAAAGAAAACATTTCCCGCATACATACTAAACAACTGATATTTTTTTTTCTTTCTTTCCAATGGTTCCTTTCTATGCTCATTGAAGGATTGAATAAAAGAATACAAGTAGAAGGTGTTCTCCGCATATCTCATTCTTGCCATGTATCCATGGCTTTGAGTTCATCATCTAGGCAAGGTAACTTAAGTTTTACACCTATCCAATATGCTTGTAATTGTGCCCATTCAAAATTAAATTTTGTAGACAAGTATTTGGCATTTTTTTCTAAAATGATAAAAATGAATAATCATCCTGGAGTAGATCATCCCCATCCCAAGATGACATACAAACAACGGTTAACAGTAAAATAAAAGATCACAAAAGCTTCCTCTATGCAATATCTAAAATTGATACATATATTTGTAAGCAATGCAATGCCCAAGCCTTGCTCAGCTAGCAGTTCGTATGTAGGAGAATAATATAAATTGCACTTCTTATAAAACTATTGTAAGTTCTGTAAAACAAATTTTTATGTGACACCCTAAACATTCTCATGGCCACAACCATACCGCAAAATGAGCAAAACCACCCAATTTCCGGAAGCAACTAGTTGGATCCACTAATTTTACACCTCATGTGTTCAGATCCATCATTAGATACATCAAATATCACCCAAATGAGAAAAAAAATCCTCTAAACAAAATGTCATAGGACCGCAAAAGATTTTCACAGAACAAAGATAAAACCGCTTTCCACATCAAAAAAATCAAAATAAACATATCAAACCCGAACGACTGCAAATGACGAACATTGAAGATGAGACATTCGAGATATACCTGTAGAGCGAAAAGCCGAAGAAGAAGATGGCGAAGGAGTCAAATGTCGAAGAACTAGAGGGAAAACGAACCGGATCCGTAGGGGAGTAGCGCTTAAGGCACGAGTATTGCGAAGGACTCCGGTGAAGGCATCCAAGGGCAGGGTCACGGGAGCAAATTAGGGTCACGAGAGCGAGTGAATGACACGGGAGCGAATGAGGGTCAAGGGCGGATACGTAAAAATCATTTCGCAAAACACGGACCACGGGGGTCGTCCTGCGGTCCGCGTCTTTCACAAAAGTGAAAACTGAGTTTTGGATAATCTGCCAATAAGTACTAACCAAACGGGATGGCGGCGTTTTCAAAACGCCGCCCGCACTTTTAAGCTACCCCAAACAGGCTCTTAATTGCCTTGTATAGTTATGCATGCTCTTTGCAGCTTCGGGTTAAGAGGAGGTTATGTAATTTGAGCAATGAGTTGGTTATCCACTTTGTCCTTATAATGATATGGAAAATTAAATATAATTAAGAGGAATTGCAGAAGAAAAAAAAACTACATATTGTCAATTTCTAGAGCAGGCTTGATACTCATGATGAAGAAAATACGAAAGGTGTACTATTTAAGGCAAAAGATCAGAGTCTAGAGATTTTGAATAAGATAGATGCATTATAAAAAAATAATAATAATAAAACATTAGTTAAAGATGAAGACACCTTAGTTTAAGAAATTATTAAATGAGATTTAAGAGAACATAATAAATCACATAAAAAGGCATATTGTATATTCATATAAAAAATTGAAGGTTAGAAAAAGAAATTAATAACCCAGCGCACATCTGCAGCAGAATGTGAACAAATTATTAGAAGTGCAGAAAACTTCCATATGCACGGAATGCTAAGCAAATTATGATGCATGACCCAAAAAATCTGTAAGAAATTTTATCAGAAAAAAGTAACTATGAAAATAATTGATTCAAAATTTTCAGCAGTAGTGTGGCTCTTTTTACATAATGATTTTATGAATATCATTTCTAATTCTTTCATCAAACTCAGTAAAACATAAAAACGCAAGAAAAAATAGCATTAGGTTGATAGTCGCGCAATGTCAATCTTTACTGGAGAACTTTTCTAAAGATAGTGTTGAACAACACCAAATATTAATGGCCACAATAGCTTATAAGAAAAAGTATAATAAGAAGAAAATAACTAACAGCCAAATTCAAAGACTACAAATAGGAGCAAACCTGAGTGCAGCGACTAAGCCGGCAGGCATTATCTTAGAAGTCTGAAGGTATCGTTGTCCCATAGCATATGTAATTGTGAGTGCACAAACTGCACCACAAATTAGTTTAGAGATCTTATTGCAAATAGAGAAAATTGAAAGGAAGACCATAGCAGAAAAATCAACTAAAACGATTTCCAAAAGCACTTCAGAAATAAATGTATGATCAATTAATCGCAAATAGAAATGCTTTGTCTTTTGTAGAGAGATTGAGCACAGAGACCAATTTTATATGTAAAGAATAAAAGAAATTAAGAAATCAGGCCAGCTCACTCCAAAAAAAAAAAAAGGGTAAAAAGCAGGTTAAATAGATGTATGAATCACTATCTTTCACTAGCTCAACCAAAAACCCCAAAAGAGTCTCTATGAAAAGACACAACACAATCATATTGGGTCCAAGATCCTTTCTAACACTCCCCCCTATACCAAACCGCGGTATCGGCTTCTGCGAGGTTTTTGTTCATTTGCTTTCAGCTAGTTTCCTTCCTTTGCTTCTTTTCTATTTTCTAATTAGCCTATTTTCTATAAGGACACTTTTATATGTGTATTGGGCTGTTCAGATTTTCAATGTTCTGACTTTATGCATTGTGAAAGATTTGTCTTTGATTAACGCTCTCCGAAGTGATGTAGCTTCTTCCCTTCATAAGTAGTGTTTTTAGCTTTGCATAGAAAAAGGGAGTGGATCTCCCTCACCGTCTACATCTCGGTGATTCACCATTTGTCGATTGTTTTCAGCTGGACAGCCAATGATGCCACCATCAACTGCTGTTTTATAGCAAGAAACAAACTTTTTCAGCATCTAGTTCCCTGTCTAGTCATCGTTCACGCTTATTTTCAACCGTCATCCATCCTCTTCACTCACTTAAGCAATCCTAAAACTTCTCTAACTTTTGTGTTCTCTCACACCATCTAAGAGCATTAAAATGATGTCATGTGATATCAAAGCCCATCAAACCCTAAATTCTTAGAAATTTATCTTTTTGCCTTAAATTCAAAATTTCCCAAAAAAAAAAAGTCCACAATACCCAAACCATTTTTACTGTAATTCCTAGTCATAATCCTAAATTTAAAAAATCCAACGTTTATACTTTCAACAAAAATACACCCGGACACCAACCACCAAAACCCTAAACCTCAACCAACCTTTTATCTACGGCTCTACACCCATCAAAACATTGACCAAGAGAAATGGATATGATGCCGCCTAAGAGAGATCTGCAAAGAGGTGTCAAAGAGCTTACTATGGAGAATATGCAGCAAGAAATCCTTCAACTATAATAGAGACTTACAACCTTCTAGCGTGAAGACCCATATGAGGAGAATGAAGAGAAGTATCAACTAACTGTAGAAAGTGATAATATACTTGTTGTTCGACGAGTTCTCTAGATCGAGCCTAAGAGAGATCAACAGTGGCTCAAGCATAACATCTTTAGTACCTGTTATATTGTAAAGGATAAGTTGTGCTACCACATCATAGATGAAGGCAGTTGTGAAATTATTGTATTTACACATATGATAAATAAATTGAGTCTCTCTATGCAGAAACATTCATAGCCATACTCCTTGATTTGGTTGAAGAGAAACAAGATTTTTGTCGACAAAAAATGTTTGGTGGAATTGCCAATGGGAGACAAACTGTAGGATCAATTATGGTGTGATGTTGTCCCTATGGATGCATAGCATATTCTACTTGACTCATCGTGGCAGTACGACAGAGGTACACTTCAAGATGGCCACCAAAATACCTAAACTTCTAGCAAGGATGTGAAACATAGTGAAATTTTGCCATTACAGGAGTTAGTAGTAAAGAGCACTCAGACAAAGATTGGAGCCATCGTGCTCATGCTACTTTTCTATAGGCTATAAGACAGGTGCCAGTAGGATTGACCATAGTGATGCTAGAATGCAGTGATGCAAGGAGCCAAAATCCAAGGCAGAGGGGTCCTTGCTAGCATAGTTTCAAGGCGTTCTGACGGACAACACTTCACCCAGATAACCAACCTAGCAAGATTCAACATGCTATAAACCTTATCCCTGGGTTAGTGCTTCCCAAATGACAAACCTATCAGATGCGACAAATAGATGATGAGCTACATAAGTAGGTTGAGGATATGATGGCTCGAGGACTAGTTCGCGAGAGCACTAGTCCATGTGTTGTGTCATCTTTGATTATGCCCAAGAAAGATAAATCATGGCACATGTGTATCGATAACAAGATTGTGAAAAAGACACAATCAAGTAAATATTTCATATTTCGACATTAGATGATTTGCTTGATCAGCCACATGAAGCCAGTTTTGTCTTCAAGATTAATATGTGTAGTGGATACCACCAGATTAAGATGAGACCAATGAATAAGTTAAAGTCGGAATTTAAGATATGAGATGAATTTTATGAGTGGACAGTCATGCTCCTTGGACTGAACAATGCCTTAAGTACACTTTCATGCGACTTATGAACTAAAATTTTCCAATCTTCATTGAAAAATTTATGTTTGTGTACTTTAATAACATATTGGCACGACAGTTAAGAGAAAGAGCACTCAGAGTATTTGCGAGAAGCTTTTGAGATTCTTTGGATAAAGTAGTTATATGATCATCCCATAACTGTCACTTTCTTCCACTGCAGAAGTGTTTTTTGAGATACATTATTTCAGTTGCAGAAATCAAGATGGACCCAAAGGAAGATCAAGGCTATTGTGACTTGGCCCAGATCCCAATCATTATTGAACTACCCTGGTTTCATGGTCTGACTTTTTTTACAAAAAATTACAAAAAATTAGCCCAATCGCGCATCTTAGAGCTTCTCAAGTCAGATAGATTTGCATGGTCAGATGATGCTCAATCTAGTTTTGATGCTTTGAAGAAATAGGTGACTTAAGTTCCACTTTGTGTACTTCCAAATTTCAATCAAATGTTCAAGGTAGAGTGCGATGCCTCTAATGTGAGAATTGGAGCATTGCTAAGTCAAGGACACCACTTTTTTTGTGAAAATTTGAACCATTGCAGGAAGAAATATTCCACTTACAACAAAGAGTTTTATCTTATTATAAGAGCACTCAGTCACTGGAGCTATTACTTGCTGGCAAACAAATTTACTCTCTACGTTGATCATGAAACCCTGAGATTCTTGAATAGTAAAAAAAACTCAACATTAGACATCCCTCATGGGTAAAATTTCTTTCGTAATTCCATTTTGTGCTAAAGCATATGGCAGGGAGTTAGAATAAAAGAGAATGAGTTAAGAATGCGCCACTTATTACTCATTAAGGGTTTGTTTGGGGAAGCTTCAACTTATTGAATAAGTTGTTGATCAGGTATTGTTTCAAATCTATTGATGGTGAAGCAATTTGTCTGTTTGGATGATTTGCTATACCACAATTGTTTCTAAGAAACAAATAGCTATGACCTGATGTATATATGTAATATGTAAGTGTGCAGTTTCATGAAAAATTCGAACAGAATAACAAAAAAATTTGGAAAGCAAAAAAACAAAAAAAGTCAAAAGTCTTTTACAACAATACATCAAGAGTAATACATCGTTTAACACATAATAACACAATAAAAAAATTATAAAAACAAGTAATATTATTATAACATTGTCTTTAGTGGAAAAACGATCGAGTCTGCTTGAGAATTTTCTTTTCAAAGCATCTCTCCAAATATGATTATTATTTAAATTGTATTCCTCACTATATGAACCGCGGAAAAGAGGAGAAAATCCTAAGAAAAACTCAACAAACAGGAATGCAAGAACACTCTCGACACCTACAAACAAAAATGATTTCCTTTATCACGGTTAAATGCTCTTGTTTTTCAGAAAACTCAATCAAAATAGAAGCCAAATAATCCTGAGAAAAACCAACAATGCAACATTGCAAGGGAAACAAGCTTAAAAGTCACCTAAAGAGAAGAATCGAAGGCAGAAGCAGCAACGGGGAAGAGGAGCGCACAGAGCCACGACCAGAGTGGAAATAAAAGCCATAGGTGCGTTCCTCAATTTACTGGTAAATGAGATAATTTTGTGAAATCTCTTAAGATGACTATGTATTTTTATAGAACGAATCACAGAACGGAAGCACATCCTTCAGTTCGGAAAAGTTTGCTTCCTAGTTGCTATTTTACAATAAGTACTCGAAACGACAAGCTCCAAACGCCTCCAAGACAACTTTTCAAAAAAATAGCTAATAAGCTGCCCCAAACACACCCTAAATACAATCTAAGGTCATTGGTTTTGAGGTCTTAAAAGACTTGTATGTAGCTGATGAGGATTTCTAGGACATTTGGATACGATGTCAGGATAGGCCATACGAGCAACATCACAAATCTGATGAATACATATTTTTCCAAAATATATTGTGCATTCCTCAGAGTTCAATTAGAGAGAATATTTAGAGGAATATCACAGTAAAGAAAAGTCAGGACAATTTCGCATAGACAAACTCCTTTTCTTAGTGAAAGAGAAATTTTACGGGCCGAGATTGATGTGAGATGCCAAAAGACACGTCGAATAGCACAGTGCATACACTTGGCTAAGACTCATGGGTTGACCATAGGTCTGTACACTCCCCTTCTTGTTTTAAAGCCACCCTAGTTGGACGTAAGCAGGGATTCTGTTGAGGGCCTACCCATGGCACGATGGAGTAAAACATTTGTCATGTTTGTGGTAGACTGATTATCCGAAATGACATATTTTGTTCCTAGTCACCAGAAAATTGGTATGTCACATATTGCAGACTTATACTTTAGGGAGGTAGCTTGTCTTAATGACATACCCATGAGCATTACTTAAGACTTGGGGTGTGAAAATTCTAAGTAGCTTTTGGAGGACTTTATGGGATAAGTTAGATATGAAGCTTCAGTTAAATTCATCAGCTCACCCACACATAGACAATCAGACAAAAGTTATAAATCGCAGTTTGGGAAAACTTCTTAGGTATTTTGTGGGAAAAACATCAAGTAGTGAAACTTTGTTCTTCCTCAAGTGATATTTGCCTATAGCTACTCTACTAATCAATCCACAGATCACAGCCCATTTGTGATTGTGTACAGGCAAAAACCTCTTACGTCTTTAGAGTTAGTCCCTATATCGCTTCTTGTTGAGTTTTGCACTAATGTTGAGGTTTGACTCAAGAATATTCAAATCCTATATGAGCAAGTTAGGAAGGAAATTGCTAAGTAAAACACAAAGTATTAGAAAAAGGCCAACGATTCTAAGAAAGCTATGGTTTTCAAGAAAGGTAACATAATATGGATCAGGCTAAATGAGCGATTTAATGTAGGTTTATTTGAAAAGCTCAAGCCAAGGGTTGATGGTCCATTCAAAAATGCTAAGAAAATTATAACAATAGCTATAAGATTGACCTACCGATAGATTAAAATATTATTGCTATAAATAATGTTGTCAATTGATTGTCGTACTATGAGGACGTATATGTCTTCGGAGGAGAGGGTGGGCCCCACCCACTTAAGCATTTTGTGGGAAAAACATCAAGTAGTGAGACTTCGTTCTTCCTCATGTGAAGTTTGCCTATAATTGCTCTACAGGTTACAACCCATTTGAGATTGTGTACCGGCAAAAACCACTTACATTTTTAGAGTTAATCCCTATACTGCTCGTTGTTGAGTTTAGCACTAATGTTGAGGTTCGACTCAAGGATATTCAAACCCTGTACGAGTAGGTCAGGAAGGAAATTGCTAAGCTAAACACAAAGTATTAGAAATAGGCCAACAATTCTAAAAAAGTTATGGTTTTCAAGAAAGGTGACATTACATGGATCAGGTTGAATGAGCAATTTCTTGTAGGTTTATTTGAAAAGCTCAAGCCAAAGGCTGATGGTCCATTCAGAAATGTTAAGAACATTGATGATAATAGCTATAAGATTGGCCTGCTTGGAGACTAAAACATTTTTGCTATGGTTAATGTTGTCGATTGATTGTTGTACTATAAGGACCTATACGTCTCCGGAGGAGAGGGTGAAGCCCCTCCCACCTAGGGAGAGTGACATAGAATGCGGGTTTTCCAGAGATACCAAAAAGCCACAGTGTCGGCTCCTGCAATCACCGGAGTTCAGCGTTGATGTTTCTGCTTCCTTATTATTTTTCTTTCCTTTACTTTCAGCTAATTTCGTTCCTTTGCTTCTTTCCTTTCTAGTTCATTTTTATTTTTCTATTTTCTACTTAGATTATTTCCTACTAAAAAACTTTTATATGTGTATTGGGCTAATTAGTTTTCAAATTTGCAATTTTATAAATTGTGAGATTTATCTCTTATTAACGCTCTCAAGAGTGTTGTAGCCTCTTCGCATCACAAGTAGTGTGTTCTTAGCCTGCCTGTGAACATGTGTAAATCAACCTCGCTGTCCACACCTCACCAATTCACTATGTGTTCGTTGTTTTAAGCGAAACAGCCTTCAACGTCACTATCACCGACTATTTTATAGAAGGAACCACCCTTTTCTGATTCTACTCTGTAGCCCCGTTGTCGTTCACCGAGCCGATTTTCAATTGCCATCCATACTCCCCACTCACGTAAGCGACCATACAACTTTTCTAGCACCTTTGTGATCTCTCACACCTTCTAGGAGCCCTAAAATGGTGTCATGTATAGCCTCAATAGTGATTAACTAGAACGGGAGGGAGTGAATCCCTTCCAACAGATAATTTCAAGTGATGAAGAACCAATAACCTAAAATATTTGACATGAAATATCAAAGAAACCAATATCATGAAGGAAATGCCAATTTATTGGATTTTGACAATCAAATAAATCAAGATGAGTTTATTGTGTAGCTCCAAAGAGTAGAATAAATTATTTAGTACAAAGACATTCTCCATGACAAAAGAGTTAAATTGATAACCATCAAACTCAGAAAGAATGCTTCATTATGGTGAGAGAATTTGAAGAATTATTGCCACATCAAGGGAAGAATAAGATTACCACCTAGTTTGAGATAAAAAAGAAGATGCAGTGCAAATATTATTCCTTTTATTACCGACATGATATGTTCATAAAAATCCACCTGCGCTAGTAAGATTCTTCTATGGTTGAATAATTTAAATCAACTAATGGTGCAATCAAAGGAACTCACAATAGCGATATGTCTTGGAGGATTGAGATCATCTATTAGTAAAGTAGTGCAGTCGCAACTGTATTGGTCCTTACACGATGCAGATATCCTAGCTTTAAAGATGCAAAATAGCAATGTCACCAGTAACTGCCACACCTTATAGGATGAGTTTACCCTCAAAATCAGGCAATAAGAGTACACCGAGTAGAGTACCTTAGCCGGCCCTGGTCGAAAAAAAAATTAGTTCAAAGTAGAGAAAAGGTGGAGATATTCAACACTCCCAAATTCATCTCAGCCAAGAAATGTTGTCGCAACTTTAGACACATTGCATTTGATTGTTCAAACAAAAAGGTGATAGCTTTCATTGAGCAAGGTGTAGTGAAGGCAGAAGGTGAAGACCCAAAGAAGGAGAATGAATAAAAATACTAGCTTCCAGCTGACGAACGAAAGATGTTAATGCATCAAGCTGAGCCCATGAGACTCCAATAGGACTAACCATGGTTGTCCTAGAAAGTAGTGAGTTTGAGAAGCTGATATTAGAAAAGGGACAACCTTTGTTGAAGGAGTTGCTTGTTAACTTGAGTGATAGTTTGCCTGCTAAGTAGTTACCTTTGAAAGTGGTCTAACCTGCCATAAATTTCATTTCAGAGATTTATTTTTCAAATGCACCCAACCAATTACGAGAAGTGGGGGAAGTGGACAATAGATTTAATGAATTTAGGCTTAATTCTTAAGAATACCCGTCTATGTGGAATTCCAAGTATGGTTGTGCCGAAAAATAATGGTTATTTATTTTATCAAGCCGACCAGACAGTGGAATGATATATGTGTTTCATAATTGTCTGTGATGAGCATGAGCATAAATTTCGCAGTGGAGTTGTCTTAGCCACAGTGATACAATGACTTTATTCTGATGGTGCTAGATAGATTGCAAAAAAAAAATCTCCCCTAGCTAGCAAGAATGATGTGGGAGCATTCTACTACAGTCTCGGGATTACGATAATGCAATCCCGAGCGCAGTAATTCCACAAAAAACAGAATCAATTCTACCGCAATCACAGGTTTGAACAGAGGGAGGAAAGTACTGATTTCCAATCTTTCACATATTTTTTCTTTCTTTTTATTTATTTCCCATTTTACTATTTCTAATTAAGTTTTTTCTAAGATGAAACTATTTCTATGCTATATTTCTTGTTTTAGAAAACTAGCTTTGTTTTTGAGTTTTGAAAAATTGTATTATCTGATTTACAAACATCAATAAACCTAAGTCCCATGATAATTACAGAAGTGGAACTTCAAATTCTGGAAATCAGAGGTCGAAGGTAGTGTGCTATTACTGTCAAGAATTTGTTCATACAAAGAGAGAGTGTCGGAAGTTGCTGAAAAAGAATCAGAATCAGTCAGCTCACATGGTCACTACTAATGAGGCCTCTCAGAGTTACTCTCTCGATCTCTGTAGATTAATATGCTAAGTTCATCAAATTTTAGAAAGCATTTAAGAAATCACTATTTATCATTGTCCTTATTCAGTAAGTTAACAATGATATTTGCCTTTTTCCCTCTTTCACACAATGGGTCATTGATTTTGGTGCTACAGATCACGTGATTAAGGTAAATCCAACACTTTTTTTCTACTTTTCATAAGCACCATTTTTTTCGTCACTTTTCATATGAATCTACATCTAACGTTCTTGGTTCTGGCACCATCAATGTGACACTCATATTGTTTCTAACTTCTGTTACAAGTTTACCTCAATTTGCTTTTAATCTTATTTTTATCAGCAAAATTGCACATACTCTTAATTGTTGTATTTTATACTTTCCCAACCTTTGTCTATTTCAGAATCTTATGCCGAAGAAGATTATTGGTAAAGGACAAGAATTTGTTTTTTTCTTTTTGGGGGAGGGGAAGCTATACATTCTGGATAATGAGATATCTCGACCTGTAGGATGTTCCAGCACCTTATCTCTTTTTGAGATCCATTGTCAATTAGGACAACAATCACTATCAATACTGAAAATATCATTGTCGATTAGGATGTTCCAGTTAGATGTGAAAAATGCTTTTCTGCAAGATGATTTTTTTGGAAGAGGTATACATGGAACAACTTCCTAGGTTTGTTGCTTAAGGAAAGCCTGGGAAAATATGAAGCCCTTGACCATGGTTTTTAAAATTTAGCCAAGTAGAAGGGTGGGTTTGGGATGCGGAAAAGTAAAAGTGATCGCACCATATTCTATAAGCAATCTATCATAGAAATCATTCTATTGATGGTTTATGTCGATAACATTATTGTTACTAAAAGTAGTGGTCTGTAGGGAATCTTATCATTGAAATGCTTTTTTCAAAATCAATTCAGCATTAAGGATATGGGTTCTTTGAACTACTTTTTGGGGATTGAGATATTTAGGAGCAAGAAGGGTATCTTTCTATCTCAAAGGAAAAATGTTTTAGATTTGTTAGCAGAAACTGGGAGAGTAGGAACCAAACCACACAGTATTCTGATGGTTCCTAATCAACAACTTACCAAGAATGGAGAGCTCTTTAATGATCATGAACGATATAGGATACTAATGGGGAAATTAAACTACCTAACAATGACTCGTTCTGACATTGTGCATTCAGTTAGCACTATACATCAGCATATGTCTTTCCCTATAATCCATCATTGGCTAGCTCTGGAACAAATGCAATGTTACTTTAAAGGAGCTCCTGCAAAAGAGATTCTCGATAAGGATTATGGGCATAAAAATATTGAATGCTTCTCTGATGCAGAATGGGCAAATTCTGAGATTGATCAATGATCCAATACTGGATTTTGTGTTTTTGTGGACGGTAATTTTGCCTCATGGAAGAGTGAGAAATAAAATGTAGTGTCATGATTTAGTGCATGAATCTTGAGTATCAATCAATGACATAAGCTTTGAGTGAATTGATGTAAGTCTTCTAATTCCTACTCAAATGGGTTTTATGATGACCACGTCAGCAAAGTGTGGTGTGATAACCAAGCTGCAATTTATATTGCTTCAAACCTTGTCTCCAGGAACGAAAGAAGCATATTAAAATAGATTATCATTTTATTTGTGAAAAGATTCAACATAATTTAATCTCTACAGCTCATGTAAAGACTGGGGAATAACTAGGGGACATCTTCACAAAAGCCCTTAATTGAGCGAGAGACATATATTTGTAACAAGCTGGGCATGATAAATATCTATACTCCAACTTGAGGGGGAGTATTATGAAAAATAATAAATACTAGGTAGCTTGCATATTAGAAATCTTGTATATTAGATAATTAAAGGAGATTTAATTTCAATTTTTTTCTAAAATAGGTATATTCCTAATATGTAAAAAGATGAGTGTATATAAATATGAAACATATGATTTCAATTGAGAAATAAGAAGAAAGAATGTTTTTCACTCACAAGCTTCAAGCTCTGAATTCCTTCAAGATAGTAAATGAAAATGCATTTCACTACACATGGATCAAGCTTATCTTACTTGATGTGAGTGAAAGTTCTGCATTCAAAGTCCCATAGCATGGAGAACTCAATAAGTCTACTAGACAAAGCTTCTAGATTACATTAGAATAGTTGACGATGAGAAATTATTGGCCAAATATATTGCATTGCTAACTGCTTCAACCCAAAAGTTTTAAAACAAACCTGCATTCTTTGGCATGCATACTAAATTTTTCAAAATAGTCCAATTGAAGCTTTCTGTCAACCCATTTTCCTAAAGAATCATCCTCACTATGCTAATCTTCGCAAAAATTTATGAATTCATTAACAAAAATTTCAAGCATATTGTATGCACTCAACTTATTTACCCACCTTTAATTTGAGCATTTTACCAAGTTTTTCCTATGACGTAAATTTTTGGAATACCTCATTTTCGTGTTTCAAAGAATACACTCATCTTTTTTCTCTTGAATAATTATCAATTAAAAAAAGATAATACATATCACCACCATGTGAGTATACCCCAGATAGCCACCAAAGATTTGACTAGATGTAGCCAAGAACTGCATTAGTCAAATGAATGATAGATTTAATCGAGAATCTTGATTTAGCCATCGGTGACAAGAGACATTGAGTGTATTCTCCATTCCAAAATCAAGATTCTAAATCTTGTCACTATATAGAAAACCTTGCTTCTCAAGCTCATCCAATTCTCTTTGACTTATGTAGTCATGTCTCATAAGCCATAATTGAATTACTTTTGCTAACTTAATAGTTGCAATAACTGATCCTTCAATGATTATTATTCCAAATAAGGGATACAAACCATTATTCAAGATTCCTTCATGGCAACTTAGCCTTTATATACCCTTAAGCTTCCACTTTCACTCTTGAATTCATAACTACATTTATTTATAGCTTCAAATAAAACTAAATTTCCCAAGTATAGACCTCACTTCTTATATTTTTCATTCATTCAATCAAACATCATGATTCTTAAATTGCCAATCACCATGATCATGAAAGTCGTGTTGTTTTCAAGCATCAACATGTTGCCTACAAAGTTTCATAATGGCTCAAACAAAATTTGATTGCAGCGCATGTAAATAAAAAACCCATTCAGAATCCAGTCCTCACTAGAAAATGATTCTAAATTTTGTTCCATTAATATTCCACGAGCCATAAGGCTATCATCAACATTTTGATCTTACTTAAATCTTAATATATTCAGGGTGTGTTTGGGGTGTCGTTCTGGGTGCGGACCGATTTGAACAACACCTAAGTGTTGATTGAGGCAACCTTTGAAACTCTGTTTTGCAGATAAGTAGGAGTTAAAAACTTCATTTTGCAAACTCAACAGCACCCCCATGGCTTATAGTTTCATTCAACATTCTCAACCCTGATTACCTTTAGGCCTTTTTTTCTTTCTTGCTCCTCCATTGCTGGCTTGAGTTTTTCGTCCTTTTTTTGCCTTCCCCTCTTGGTGACGGAAGGCTAAGTACACCTTTATCTCCTATTTTGATAAAGCGGCTCATCTCCCTTTCTAATTTACAGTTGTGGAAGTTTTTAGGTAAGTTTGATTTGTAGGATTGTCTCTTTTATATTGTGATAGAGTAATTTGCAAATAGTATTTCATATGAGTGGTTTAAAAGTTGATCGATGGGCGAAATGCAGATTTCTCATTCTTTGAATGCCTAATTATGTTTTCATTTTCTAGTTTCCGATTTCTCATAATTAAACATAGGTTAAGACGCATCACAAAGATTTTTCATAATTAATGTGAATTTATGTCGGGCAGGTCTACTATGGAAGTTATACATTTATTGAGAGGTTTGATGGAGAAGTTCAGAGATAATAAGGAGAATCTACATTTGATTTTTATTGATTTAGAAAAAGCTTACGATAAGGTTCCAAGAGATATCCTTTGGAGAGTTCATGAGAAGAAATGTGTTGATATGACTTGTATTCAAGTCATTAAAGATATGTATACTAGAGCTCTTACTTGTGTTCAAACTGAAGGAGGATTGACCAAATATTTTTCTATTTCTATTGGATTACATCAAGGATCGGCTTTAAGCCCATTTATTTTTGCTTTAGTTATGGATGGCCTTACTGGACATCTACAGGAGGATGTACCTTGGTGTATGTTTTTTGCTGATGATATCCTTTCTCATGGAAAAAATGAGAGAAGAAGCCCAAGAAAAACTTAAATTATAGAGGTCTACATTGGAGTCTAAAGGCCTTCATTTAAGTAGAACTAAAACTGAATATATGGAATGTAATTTTAGTAGTAATAGCTCTAGTGACAGAAGTGTGACTTTGGGTGATCAAATTATTAAAAGGTGTGAACGATTTAAATATCTTGGGTCCGTTGTTCAAAGCGATGGTGATATAGATGGGGGTGTTAATAGTAGAATTCAAGTTGGTTGGTTGAAGTAGAGGAATGCTTCGGGTCTTTTGTGTGATAGAAAAGTAGCGCTTAGACTAAAAGGAAAATTTTATAAGACAGTGGTGAGACCTGCAATGCTATATAGCGTTGAATGTTGGCTTTTAAAAGAGAAACATAATAATAAGTTAAGTGTTGCCGAGATGAGAATAATTAGGTGGATGAGTAGCTTTACACTTAGAGACAAAATGTGAAATGAATATATCCGTGATAGGGTTGGCGTAGCTCCTATGACAGACAAAATTAGAGAAAGTCGTCTTAGATGGTTTGGTCACATTAAACGTCAACCATCTAATGATTCGATTAGGAGAATAGATGTTTTAGATTCGACTTGTGTTAAGAAAGGCAGAGGTAGACCTAAGAAGACTTGGGCTTATTGTATAAATATGACACTAAATAGGACGCAATGGAGAAAAAGGATTCATGTAGCCGACCCCACGTAGTGGGATTAAGGCTTTGTTGTTGTTGTTATTGTTGTTGTTTTTAGTTTCTGATTTCCCTATTTTGGTGATTTTCATGGTTGGAATTTTGAAGTTGATATCGATTCAATGGTTTTTGATGCGTATGATTATTGGTGAATCCTTTGATCGTTACAAGTACCTATGATCATGTTATGTTTATAAATATGAAATAGAGGCATGTGAGGTCGGAAGTATAATTTTTCTATTTTTCAAGCTATTTGGACAGGTTATGTCGTTGGAATGAAAAAATTGAAATGAGTTTTAGAGAGAAAACTCTCCAAGAGAAATGAGTGTTTGGACACAAAAAGTAATAGTATGATAACATTATTTGTTGTTGTTGCAATTTAATTTTTTATGTTACTCATTCTTAAGTGATGTGTAAATTTTGATGTAATATATTGGACTTCTGATTTTTTGTAAACTTCTAAAATTTATTTTTGATAGTTGGTTTGAATTCATTATGAAACAATTAACTTACAGCTAGTACATGTACATAAGAGCATTATAATCTTTTATCATAGAAAATAGCTGCAACACAACAATTTAACAACTGAACAATTCAAACACACAAAATGATTCACCATCAATAGTTTTATCGCAACATTGTCTTCTTCAGCAACTTCAGAGCTATTTCTTCAACGGCTAAAGCTGCCCCAAACAAACCCGTAGCTAGATTTAAAGCTTCCCAAATCTACTAAATCCAAATACATGAAATATAAGCCTACATGATTTACATCCTAGTTGAAGCCAGACAGTCCCTTGTCCCTTTTTCTCCATGCCTAACACAATCATTGATATAAAAGCAAAAAATAGCAAAACACCAAGCCAAGCAAGAATGATCCAAATTTTCCATGGAACTAAATAAGCTAATAAACAAATTCACAAAAAATAAAAATAAAAAAGATCCATTAATGACGAGATAGAAAAGGAGACTAGATCGAGACATACACCGAAAAAAAATCTCGGGGCAGAATAAGTGCAAGATCATACCAGTCTCCAGTGTCATAGCTAAGTAAGAGTTGCGCCGTTTCTCGAAGGCCTTGAGGCTGAAAAATCCGGCGAACAGGAGAAGTACGCCGGCTCCTCCGCCTCCGGCGAGCGATGCAGTGCTGCCCCGCCTGAAGTAGCCGATCGCTCCGCCGGAAAGCAAGAGCAGGCCGTAAGGGATCGTGAAGCAAAAATCGTGCATCTCTTCTTCCCTTCTCTATATCTTTCGACTCTGTCGATCGGGACAAAAGAGAACAAATGGTAGAGGAGCAGTTTGGAGCTTTGCGCTGTAACGTGGAAACCACGTTGCTTTTGAGCCTTTGGCGATGAGGTCAAAGAGAAGTGTGGCTGGCACACACGACCGGCTTTAGCTACTGGTCATATTATTTCTATATATTCATTTCTCTTACATCTAAATTTTTATAATTACTTTCAAAATGTTTAACATCACAATAAAAATATCATTATTTATTTTTTAAAAATGATATTTAAATTCTATTTTCGCATAGTTTTTTTACCTCGAAATATTATAAATATAAATTTGGGCATTTATGTATTAATATGTTAGCATGTATAAATTATGTTTTATGTATCTAAATTTATTTAATTATTTATTTTTTCTAATTTTAATGATTTAATTGTTTTTTATTTATGGAAACCTTATCGCTCAAGATTTATCTTACATAACTAACACCTACACTTTACTTTTATTGTATACACAAATACATGCATAAAGACATTTTCACGGAATTCTCTCTCATCAAAATGAGCTCATCGATCGTAGGGATAAACTGAGCCTTTTCTAACTGAATGGTTGAATTGAGCTCACCTACCAGAGTAGCCGAACTGAGCCCACCTGACTCAAGTGGTTAAACAAAGTCTGTCTATCTGTCTGATCACTCTCATTTTCCCTTGAAAGAGTGACCTAACCTACCTGAGCTTGGGCGGCTATGATAAGAAGCAATCATGACCACCAAGGGCATCTGTTAATTCTTTATTTAAAGGTGTCACCCAACATTTTGCATTCTATCTTTTCACTAAGGCATTAGGGTGGTTATCGTAGATGTAATATATAATATTCGCCAGAAATACCTGACATTAGCTGGCAATATACCAACATCCACATCACAGTCTTTTCATCATGATATCAGAGAGAAGTGATAGGCAGTGTGAAATGCATTACTTTGGTTATTTTATAGATTTCTTCTTCTATGTATAGAAGGGGAAGAAAAAAATAAACAGTGGTGTCGTAGATAAGAGGCACACTATAACAAGAATTATCAGCACTAGAGGAACCAAGATAGGAACAACTAAGGCAAGGGTCATATGTCTGGGACCTGCTAAGAGCCAAAATTAAAAGGCTCTTGACCCAATTTTTGAACAGGAAATAAAATGCATGGGTAATTTTGATCGTTCAAAAGAGGAAGGACATGTTGCCAACTTGATCAGCGAAGATAGGAGAAGAAGACGAAGGATCTCTTTCAACTATTACGAAGAATAATTCAAGAGAGGGAGAAAAAGATAAAGACTAGCTGACAACCCCTTTTTATGAGAGGTCTTAGAAGTTGAAGTTCTGAGAAAGTTTAAGATTCCATCTTTGGAATCCTACAAAGAAAAATCTGACCCCGCTAAACACCTAGCTTGCTTCAAATCAACTATCTGCATACTCAAAATGAATTACACATTGAAATGTCATTTAATCATCATGACAATGAAAGAATCAATCCTGCATTAGTTCAACCACCTACCAGTGGGAGTCATTACCTCCTCTAGCATATTTAAAGAATATGTTTGTGACTCAGTTTGTTAGTGTGCAAAAACCTCCAAAATGCTTGCAGGCACTAATGAAAATACATCAAGAACACACTGAAAGCTTGAGGAGCGACATCACTCATTTACAATGAAAAATGTTAAATGTCTAATACCTTGAGCTTGTAGCCGATCATGTGGCTCTAGCCCAAGACCTAAGTGAAGGGCCATCTTGATATACACTTGGGTTACAAAGCTAAATACATTGGTAAAGCTTCTAGAGTTCACAAACAACCACATCTCTACACAAGAGTACAATTCTCGCTTTAGACCCACACGATTGCTATAATCCAAGAAAGATATCAAAGCTAACCTCGTGATGATCATCAATATCAAAGGATCCATTTTAAGAAGATTAAACCCTAGAGTGTTCAGAACAAGCATGCCCACTCGGATCAAAGAAATATGAAGGAGAAACTAGTTGGAAGGAAACTAAAAAAAGTGAGGGAGTTACTCCGACTCCTCCCTCCTGCTGAAATCACACCATTAACGGTGTCATGGCTAATGTTGTATAGTTCATTCAAAATAAAGATTCTTCAGGAAGCCCTTTCTCAAGCCCGAGGTTCAAATCAATACTGTGTATATCATTGGGATAATGACAATAATACTGAAGAATGTCAACATCTTGATAGCTTGATCGAGGAGCTAATCAAAACAGAAAAGTTGAAAGAGTTCATGGGCCCCAAAGCCCACACTCTAAGACAAGGAAGGCACCCACTGAGGGTAATAATAATGAGTGTGTTTCAACAAGGTTTGTCCACTTTGCACAAACCATTCTGAACATCTTCGGAGGACCTGGGGTGGTTACCCAAAGATCTAGCCTAGTAACGTTAAGGACAACAGAAAATTTTCAAATATCATGAACAAATGTACCACGTTGATCCATCCCCCAATCACAGAAATCCCTTCAACGGCGTTATCATAGTCACTAAAATCATTGAAGACTTTCAGATTAACAAAATTCTGATAAAAGTTTGTAGCTCTATAAATATCTTGTTCAAAGAAAATTTTGAGAAGATGGGAATCACCATCAATCAATTAGCCCTTACTTTTAGGTTGTTATACTAGTTTTTTGGAGAATAGAAAGTGACGTGCAGATTCATTTCCACACAATCACTTGGGGAGAAGAAGAATTCTACACCAAGACATAGATGATTCATCATCATGGATGTGTCAAATACACACAATGCCATCTTTGGAAGGGTGGTGCTGAATATTTTCAAAGCACTCACTGCTGACCTCATTTTTGACAAGCTCGAACTTTTTTTTTAGAAGCCTAAGATATAGCCATAAGACTTTCCTTTTAACTATCCTAGAGGACTAGTATTGGGACCCACACCATTTTGAATTTTGAACCACTTCTTAACTCTTTGTTGTCTCACATGTGTGGTTTCAATTCCTTAATATTTTGTTGAGTCGATTGAAACCAACATATTAAAACTCAAGTCAACTTCCTATAAGGATTGGGTTTGCCTTAAGAAGACCATTTATACTTAAGAATTTAAGACACCAAACACACACATTATAAATCAAATACTATCACACATATATACACCTTATACACACACACATTATAATTTACACTACTCACAAATTATAATTCACTTAATTTACAAGTCAAATCATCAAATTATCTTTATCTTTACTTAAAAATTCAAATTCTTATATTAAAAAAAGGAAGAATATAAATAGCAAAATAAAAATTCATATAATAATAATAAAATAATAAATCATGAAAAATATATATGTATAAATAAATAATCATAATAATGA
>NEWO01000185.1:348757-365386 GCA_003013225.1 Phalaenopsis aphrodite
TGTTCCCATACCAATTATTTGGTACGCTTTTGCGAGTTATATCTGGTTGTGGTTGAAGGGTTGGATGATCATGAAGCTACACCTCGAAGCAGATAAAACAAATAATATCGAACTTCATATCAGTGAACAATCTCTCTTTTCTACGTAGCGATATGTGGACCATCATACTAGTGTAAGTCAAAGGTCTAGGTGGCGAGGACGATAACGATAACACTTTGTGTGTTAAATGTGAGATTATTAGAATAATATCTCCTACCTCAACGACCTTCAATGAGAAGAGAGGTTAAGGACCAACGAAATTATTCACCAACTCTTGGTAAGATTATTGGACCACTAGTCATAACTTGATTAGAGTAATTTAACATGCAAACTACAAAATATTTTAAACAATAATCCTTTTTGTAACATAACTATTTTTGCTTAAATTTCACATGCATGAAAAATTACAGAACTTTGATGAAAATTTTATAAAGGTCAACGGTTAATTACTTGGATCGAGGTTAAGACTGCCCTCCGTAAATTATCATGTTGGTAGCTCTTACCCAAGGTTGGGAAGCACACAGTCCACCTCTGAGCCCCCACCTTCACCAAATTCTTACACCTACTCTTGGTCTTTCATATGTGATTGCGGGTTTTGTCTTACTTGCTTATATTTTCCTACGAATTAATTTTTTTTATTTCTTTGTACTAGGTCTTCCTGCTTTCTTTTCCTGCAATTTACTTAAATTGCTTACAATTATATTATGTTATATGATACTAACCATACAGCGGTAACGGAGCCCCAAGTACGTATTTACATTTATGTACTGCACTTTTTCTTGTTTACTTTATAGTATTTTCCTACCTGTGTTTAGTTACTTTACATGCAAAACCAAAACTAAAACAAAAACAAAACTAAATCAACAAAAAAAAACATCAAAAAAACACTTTCAAAAATATTAATACACTCTTAAAAACTCTGAAAACGTAATACATCCCTCTTGTGTTTACGAGGATCTTTCGGATGAGGTAACCTACGATTGCTAACTAGCCTAAATGAGTTTAACTACTAGTTTAGACTAAGTAACATCAAGGGAAATAGTGGTGTTAGAAAGACAAAACTGTGGAATCTTGACTAGTGTTGCTTAACTTAAATTAAAATCTCCCCTAAGTACTATAATAAAAACAAATAAAAACCAAACACAAACTACAATCATAACACATAAAACATAAACTGTAAAACCATAAACCTTGAAGCTGCTACTTCGACGAGGAGCTTGGAGCAAGCCGCAACGGACGAAGGATGATGAATTACAACAACAAAATGAGTCTACATTAGTTTGACCTTTTCTTAGAACTAAAAAAAAAGCCATAAGATTTTGAGGTAATGCATCTATTATGACATAAATCGTCGCTTTATCTTTAGGCTTCTGCACAAAGATGCTGTGCAGCATAAGTCCTAACTCTTTTTAGGCTCCGAGGTAGTCGTTTGATACGACATAAATCCTTCTATTTTCTTAAGCTCTAATTCAATATCATG
Source organism: Phalaenopsis aphrodite (assembly GCA_003013225.1). Taxonomy (NCBI): domain Eukaryota; kingdom Viridiplantae; phylum Streptophyta; class Magnoliopsida; order Asparagales; family Orchidaceae; genus Phalaenopsis; species Phalaenopsis aphrodite. Next base: position 350,277 of record NEWO01000185.1, read on the forward strand.
TCAATGTGAGCCCTAAATAATAAAGTTGGCAAGATAAAACACTAAAATAAATATCTTTTTTGAAATTGAAGCCCTATTGTAGGATAGTTTGGGAAGTCACAAAGGTTCTCCTCTGGAACCCTGACATCTCCTATTTTTCTTTTCTTTGGATTTCAGAAATAATTGTTCCTATTTTTCATCTATTCCCCATTTGGTTTTCCATGCCCAACCTTAAAACACTAAGCTTTCAATTCATGAAATCAACATCTCTGATTTAAATCGAGAGTTTTCTTAAATGACCATAGTCCTTTAAGATATAATTAATTATAAAACTCAGGTAATATAAAACTTTTTTAACCTTTTATATTAGATTGGGAAACTTGACGATCAACATAAAATGTTTCACTGATCAAACAGATTTCATAAATTCACTAGTTTATTTAATCGAACATCAATATCAAATAATGTGTCTATTCCTCAAGATAGGTGCATTGCTCGTGGTGTCGTGCTCATTTATTTAACTATTATATGTATAAAACCAGTTCAGTCTCGTATTTGCAAAATGAAATGCTAATTTCAAAATTATATATATATATATATATATATATATATATATATATATATATATATATATATATATATATATATATAATTATATATATGTTTTAAAAGCAACTACACTCAAGTCCACTTATCACATCGCCATCAAGTTTTCTACTTGCAGACAAGCTATCAATGTTCAAGAATTCAGTCTCAAACTTATTATTAACAAACAGTGGAGAATGTATAGGAGGACTTCCTTCTATTTGATCATTACAAGGGTAAAGGTCTGAAAGCCATAAAGCCACCTGAAGTTGTGTCCATATCTACAAATGAAGTTGAGTGGTTTTTTGATTAACCCAGACTTAGTAGGGAACATTGAGATCACCTCATTGACTTCATATGGAATTACTGAGACATATGAGCATGGAGCCCCACTGAGATGACTGAAGTCGACGTTGATGCCACCTTCCATGGCTTGAATGTCAGGCTCGGATCAATGTTGCTCAAATAAAAAAAATTTGAGCTACGACCAACATCTTGGTCGAGCTATTCATCAAGAGGTTTTAAAGTTGATGGATGTCAGATTCATACAAAAGGTATAGTACCCTGAATGACTAGTAGTGATAATGGTGAAAAGATCAAATGGCAAGTAGTAGAGAATATGCATTTATTTCATTAATCTGAACGTGACTTTCCCAAGGATAGTCATATGTTGTCGTGGATCGATGCATTGATCAATTGAGCATTATAAAATTTCTTAGACGCTTTCTCATGTTACCATCATATTATGATGCATCCGACCGACATCAAGAAGACCATCTTCATCACAAAAGAGGGAGTTTTTTGCTCTAATGTATTGCCTTTTGACTTAAAGAAAACTGAAGAAACCTATCAAAAGGTTATTTATATATATATATATATATATATATATATATATATATATATATATATATATATATATATATATATATATAATTTTATCTAATTAAAAATGAAGGAGTATTAAAGTCTATATAAATGTCCTTTTGGTAAAAACTAAATAAACACAACAACACATATTGGACCTCAAGAAAAAAATTAACACGTACAAAAAGTTTAAGCTCAAATTCAATTCTATGAAATGTACATTTGGGGTTACCTCTAAAAAATTTCTTGGATATCTACGTACTCCTAAAGGAATAATTCCAAACCCCAAGAAAGCTAAACATGACTCCAGAGAAGAATCTTAAAGGGATGCAAGTCTTAATTAGGAAAATAACACATCTTGCTGATTTAACTCAAAATTTAGTGATCATTTTTGTCCGTTCTTCAAAACAATAAAAACCTCGACTAGTTTACATGGATGGAAGAATGCAAAGAAGCCGTAATGTAGCTCAAAAATTTATTATCATGACTACATGTACAGCGCCATCTTTGTCAAAGAATTATATATTTATTTGGGAGTGGGTAAAGAAACAATCAACTCAGTGCTCATTAGGGAGGAGAAAAAGAGACAATTTTTAATATATTATGTTAGTAAAGAACTTCAATGAGATGAACAAAGATACAAGATAATTGAGAAACTTGCATTCACACACTATTTTTCAACAAGGAAATTATGATTGTATTCCAAGCCCACAAAATCCAAGTAGTAATTGACCATCCTTTGAAATTTGTGTTGTTCAAATCTCAACACTCAACGAGGTTACTAAAATAGGTAGTAGAGCTCAACAAATTTGATGTTCTGTCCACATCTAGGACATCCATCAAAACCCAAACCATCGCTAATTTCCTAGCCAGCTTTTTTGAAAGAGCAATAGAGAAAGAACTTAACAAAGAATAAACCAACTCTAGATACTTTATGCAAATAGTTCTTTAATGATCTCATAAAAGGTAATATACATGGTTTTATGCAAACCAACTATATATATTTTAAGCCATTTAATTTAGCTCAACTTTGACACTACCAGTTATCTAGCATATTACAAGTCTCTAATCGCCAACCTCAAATTTTTCACTAAGAATCTAGATCACCTGCCTTCTGGATAAATCTAATTCTCAACCAGTGATCAACCAAATCGATGAACTATTTGAAATTTAAGAATAATTTATGCTTAAGTATGTGACCAAGGCAAAAATAGAAAACGGTAAACATGAACACTTCCAAATTTAACACATCTCAAGAGATGAAAAATAATTTACTGATTGGATTTACTAAGGTGAAAGCATCAAAAATCGATGGTCCATAACTCTACATCAGTTTTCTATTGAAGAATTTGAAGTTACAAATCTATAAATTTGGCTAGTTGATAGCTAGATCAATCCGCTTTTGCAACATTTTTTTTACAGGCAATTCCTGACAGATGTCAAAGATCTTCAAATATTTTGAATCAATGTCACACACTACTTGATAATTCTAGGAAAATATTTTGAAAGTCTATTACTTCCACCTCCTTGAAATGTAGGGAGGATGAGAAAGATAAAATATTATAAGAAATTCATTCCAGGAAGTATAAAAGACATTTTGATGGACAAACTTTGGCTAATGAAATTCATCAACATGGATATTTACGACCTACTCTTTGATAGGATGCTGAAAAATTCTCTAAAAAAATGTGAATAATATCAAAAACATATACCAATTTGGCTTCAACCTGTACACTAATTATAGTATGTAAACAAACCTTAGCTCTTCTTGGAATGGAAGATGGAATTCTTTGCCTAGGAAAGGGAAAACAAAAATACATCCTAGTTATGATCAACTATTCACCAACTGGTCCAAAGCCAAACATTTGGTCATAATCATAGCAGACCTTGTCAAAAAATTTATATGGGCAGATATTATTCGCAGGCACATATTACTTATGGTTATCACTATCGAAAATGGTACCCAATTTGTGGTTAAAAAGATGAAAGATTTTTGAAGCAACGAAGGAATGCTTCTCAAGTTCACATATGTTTACCAAGAGCATCAGTTAAGTAGAAGCTGCTAACAAGTTTATTTTTAATTTTCTTAAGGAAAAAGGGGAGCCAAATAGAAGTGGCTTGAATTGCGCCCATTTTTCATTCGAGCATTTTGTACAATACCTACAACTATCGCTGGTCAAGCACCTTTTTCCCTCTGTCAAGGAGTTGAAGTAGTTCTCCCTGTCGAAGATGACATGTTCAGTCAGCAGGTCCTTCTTCAAATTTAGAAGAATCTGAACTAAAAAATTATAAAATAGTGAACAATGAAAGCTTGCAAGTTTTTCTAGATCTCTTGGAGGAACTTTAAGGTTAGGCATCTCTATGATAAAAAGAGGCCAAATAAAAATGTCAAAATACTACAACTCCAAAATCATAGAACACTGATTCTGACCAGAAGATATTGTATTAAGAAACATAAATGTGACAACTAACAATAAAGTTCTCAGGAAGTATGAACCTTCATGGTTTGGCCCTTATATAATTAAGGAGCTAACTAGGCCAGGAGCTTATAAGTTGATCACCTATTTAGGCAAAGAAGTCCCCAGGATATGAAGTAGGGATGATTTAAAGACCTTTTATCCCTAAGATATGTTACCTAAAGCGATGGTCTTTACTATGAAAGATAAGCATTACAATTGATAGTTAGTACATGGAAGTTTATATAGGCACAAAATACTTTTAGAACAAGGTAGCTGATCAAAATTCCAAATCACTCATCAAAATCATAAAGGTCAAATGATATCAAAAAATGCAAGGACTACTCTTATGAGAAGTTTGGAGACCCTTGGAAAAGCTTGTAGTAGCAGCTAAAAGCCTACAAGGATGTAAAAACCATAGAAGGCTTGAAAATTCCTCTGAGTGAAGAATATAATAGTCTTGTTGAAAACAACATCTCAATTAAGGGATATTTGATGGGCCATGCCGAAAAATTTCTATTATCTTCATTATCACCACTTTTATACATTGTGGATTCTAAAAAAAATATTATTTATATGACCCTACTGTTATTTATGGTAAATTGAAGGGGATCCACACAACCAACTCAAGCATAAGCCAGTAATACTCAGAGAAATTGCAAAAAGAAACATGAAACTGAAGTCAATAATAATCTAAAAGCAAATGTGATTTATTTAAAAATAATAACAAGATGTGTGATCAACTCTAGAAAAATAAAGAGAATACATGGTATATTTCTTCAGCCTCTCTTAGATATCAGTGAGACAAAATGTTCAAGCTCTCATAAGTCACCAATAATGGGTTGTAAGCTAGTCATTAAAACCTTCATGATACTCAAAAAGCATTCTGAAACCTAATTCACCTGCTCCATGAATGAAGAAACAAACCATATCCATGGAAAGGCTTTGGCTGATATGACTAAAAAGAACACCATGAATCAGTGAAGACCAATCACATGCAGAAAGAGGTCATTCTTTAAGAGAGGACTCTCAATTCAACATGTGAAATAGAGATTCTTCTTCTCATGAAATCGATCAATCCCTTGTTTAGAGTCAATGAATAAAAAGTTTCTTATTTCAAAGTTGAACAAATAAGAAGATTATGATCAAAATGGTTGGATATGATGAGTATCAACTTTCATCTCATCTTTCTCCTTAACCATCAATGATGACATCTGCTCTAATCTCTACATACTTAAATAACTTTGCTAATAAACCTATCTAAGGGTAAGATTTTTCAGAAAGGAGATATGCCTATTTATAGCCACAAGATAATCATGAGCAGCTGATAACTATTGTAGAAGGACATAAAGGTGTTTTTGCCTCAAGTAGGTGTATCAGAAATCACTGCAAATAAATAAACTCCCTCCTCTTTGCATTCCCATAGATAATAATGTTTAATGCATTTTCTAATTATTTCACTTCCTGACACCTGTCATTACTTTGCCTATTAGGATGAACGAAGATTAGTCAAATTCAACCTCTCTGAAAGTGAGTTAACATGACATCTCATTAAATTTTGAGAATAAGATCAACACATGCTCTATCCCACATCATGATATGAAAAGCTAGAAAAGAAAGCTATTGGTGATAATAAAAAACCATTAATACAACCCAACCAGATCAAAATTACACTTAAAAAACTCGAGCATTATTTCAATGAAGATTGTTGCAAATGATGTGTAGAAAACATGCTTAATTTCATTTATATTTTTCAATTTTTTAGAATAAATTTACTCTTTAAGGAAGGGTATTTTATGTTTTTTTGCAATTAAAATAGGAAGTAAAAATGGAATGAAGTGGAGAAGATATGGAGCGAAGCAGAGTTGATATGGAGCAATTAGAGATCCAAAGGAATGGCACCTTGGCGTCAGCAATTAGGTGCAAACACGATCTTACCAAGTGCCTTAGCATCACTTACTTGGGTGCCTAGGCGCTAGTGCACAACCAAGCATACAGAGAGGCTAGCACCTGACAACAACTTTATATATGCTAAAAAATACAAGAATTTGATACTGCTGCTAGAAGATTTAAATCCCTGGCAATGGTGCCAAAAACTTGACAACAGTTATATATATGAAAAATATGTGGATAAAATATTCAATAATTGCAAAGTCACACTTATCAACACAAGTATACGTATCGCTTAACTAATACATGACTTTAATGGAATCCTAGATGTCGATCCCACAGAAAGTAATATTAGAGGCAAAAAACTTAAGATTTAGAAAATCAATACATAATCACAACAACATAGTTCAAATTGCATATTTGTCACTAATAGGCAATTAAAATAAAAATGTAATTTTAATAAACTCTCAATCAACTAATTATACTAATAAAGTTTCAAATGTGAAGTTCAATATATAAGAAAGCATCCTTCTTGTTAAGAAATTTAAGTGAATGTATAAATTGAATAAGTTCAAATTATATTGTGCCAAATAGGAGAATACCTATTCTTTACCGTTTGGACCAGACATAAAGAACATTGACTAATCTTATGCTTGGTTATTTAATCTACGGCTAGGATAGGAGGATACCAGATCTCACTTTGGAGCTCCTATGTTCCCCTCTCATGAGGGCTAACATCTACACTTCAGCACCCAAATGATAGGACCGAATTGAGGATTTTAGTCTGACACTCTAAAATCTCCAATTCTACGCCCAATAATTTTTTTTTAATTTATTTGCACCCAACTTTTAAGGACTTTGACCTCCCTAAATCTTAAATGTAATCCTCACTTTAGTTGTAAAACTCAACATAGTTTAACAAATCAATTAGCCAGATTGAAAGTAAATTAAAATTAAAGTGAAAAGATCATCACAACTTCTTTAACATTCTCATGGCACAACCAATTCAAATCACCATTTCACAAAATCTCAAGACAAGTAGAAAGAGAAAACTACTCAGAAGTCATTAAGAAGATACGACAAAACTTGAAGTTCATATATAAAAGCAAAGTCATACAAACTACAATAAGTAAATATAACTTATATCAAATTCCTCCACAAGTAACTTCTCGAATTTCCTCTGAATCTCTTCCTTTCTTTACAACACACAAAATTCTCTTTCAAAGCAGCAAGGAGGAAGAAATCTCTCACTTTCCTTCCATTCTTTCAATCTCTCGAAGAATTCCTCACAATACCTAACCCTAAATTGCACTCTCTGGACTCCCAAAGACCTTTCTACACTCTTTGGACACTTTGGACTCTCCGGACTCTCTGGTCTCCCCGCTTTTTCGACCTCCAAAAATGTTTCGCTTAAAGTTGTAGAAGAGTTTTTAAGAGTTACCTAAGCGTCCCTTAAAAAATCATCCACATTCAATGCATCTATTGAGAGAACTGTCATTCTTGCCGTCGACGGCCTTCTAAAATATTTAATTCTGGACTCTCGGAAAAAAATCCACCGTCGGCGGCGTCGATGGCGCCGTCGGCGCCCAAGATCAAATCTTCATATTTTGGTCCCTTTCGCTCCAAATTTGCTCATTTTTGCATCTTTTGCTCCATTGACCATAATTCAACCTACCTGCAACAAAACATCAAGAATACCTTTCTTTGAAGTGCAATATCATCAAAATCAGTGTAAAATAGGTATGAAAATCTCAACATAATTTTCTTTAGTTAAAATCCCCCAAACTTAACTATTACTTGTCCTAAAGTAATTTTAGTACTACATAAAAGTTATGATCTATTGTGGTAAAGTTTTAATTCAGAAATAATATAAGTTTGATTTAAGTAAATACCATAATAAGATTTTTAGAAAAAAGTTAAGTAATTAAATTAACTCTGTAGGTACAAGACTATCTAGTCATCAAGTTTAAGAGTTCTAGTTTTCTATTTATTTCAAGAATGACTATATGTTATAATATCAAGTCACTTAGAATATTCAAATGTTAGAAACTTCATGAGAACACTACTAGTAAAGATACCATTCCATAAATATAAGTTCAGGAATGTATTTAGGTTTTCCCTTTAGGCAGTTCCAAGTGAAGCCAATTTTTGATTAGGCATCTCCTCATGCTTCTCCTCACTTGTATATATATATATATATTCTTTTTCATTTAGATTGCTTTCAATCCTATATATTTTCCTTTTCTTTTTAGGGATTGTTGTCAATCCTTTCTTTTTCTTTTTCAAGTGAAGATTACTATATCTGGATAGTCTTTAATAATTTTGAACTTCACTTTTCTTTCCCTAAATTTGAAACTCAAAGCATTCCTTTGCCTTATAAATATTTCATAGCTTTTACATCATTGAGCCCCAATCTTTTCTTCTCAAATGAATTTCTAATATTCTTAATATTTCAAAATATAGTTTTCTTTACTTTAAATAGCTAACTATAGTCTTATTCTCTTATACTAAATATCTTAACCTACAAAATTAATTTTCCTTACAAAAATATTCCTTTAAATCTACCATAATATTCAAATATTTATAAAACATAGTTATCTGAATTAAATTCACTACAAAAAAATCATATTAATAATTTTTTAAAATATTTAAATTGAGAACATATAATAGTTAATCTATTTCTTTTCTCCCCCAAACTTAAAATTTTCAATATGGAATGATACAGGTGGAAAGAAAGATTCTAAATATAAATCATTCCTCAGTATTTTAGGCATTTTTATCATTTTGGAATTTTTGCAGTTCCTTCTCAAAATTTTACTTCAACTGGTCTGTAATATTACAAGCTTTCTATACATATAAATCATTAGAGAAGTTGCTCGGTAATGAAATTTTGAAATAAGTACAAAACTAAACATTATACAAACACAATATTTCACTAACACATCACAATATAAATTTACAAAGTACTAATCAAAGTCTATTATAAATACACATGCACATTTCAAACTACAACACTAAACATTTATGCAAACATAAAATAAAATAAACAATAAAATGAAAGTACATACAAACAAACATCTATCTCTATCACAAAAGCACAAAAAGAAAGTATATTAATCACTATCATATATCAAAATTCCATACTATATTCTCGTCTCCTTGGTCAGCAGGTGGATTGTGCTGATACTGAGTATAACGGGGGCATTAAAAAAAAGTAACATCAGGCTCACCTCTGTAGTGTCAGGCCTGAGCTTCATAGCAAGCTATCTTGAAGTCAGAATGCCTCTGTAGGTACTCACAATCATAATCATGTCTATGTTGTAATCCCTCAATTCTTTCAGTTATTTTCTCTATACTTTTTCGCTGCAAAGTTAACTCATTCATTAAATCGTGAAGGGTAGGGGAATTAGTGGAAGGAAGGTCCTAACTAGTAGAGGGGATATCTCTACTAGTAGAAGGTTCTTTACTCATAATCCCAGATCTCCATGCTTCATGGGATTCATACGTCTTTAAATTAGCTTTACTAATGGGTTTCATAGGGTAAACCCATTCTTCATCATCTCCAGCTTCAACTTCAGAAAGTTGGCAAAGTTCATAAATGAGGCCAGGATGTCCCAACCCTCCACTTGATTCACTCCTTGCAGTGGTCAAAATATTCTTATAAATAATTCTCCCCACATTTATAGTCCGATTATTCTGAATACAAAAAATTCATAATAACTCTATCTTTTGTTACCTCACTATGGTGATAGGTTGGTGACCAAAGGAAAATATGTTGAGATTTTCATACCTATTTTATACTATTTTTGATGATATTGCACTTTAAAGAAGGATATTTTTGATGTTTTGTTGCAGGAATGATGAATTAGGGTCATTGGAGCAAAATTATGCAAAAGGAGCGAATTTGGAGCAAAAAGAACCAAAATGTGAATATTTGAACTAGGCCGCTGACGGCGCCCTCGACGCCACCGACGGTGAAATTTTCCCAAGACTACAGGACAAAAATTGTCTAGAAGCCCGTCAACGGCGCCCTCGAGGCCGCCGACGGAGAGATCGATGGTTATGCCTACTCAAGCTTTGGATAAGGCCAAATTTTGAAGGGATGCTTAGGCAACTCTTGGGAAAGCTCATCTACAACTTTAAAAGAACATTTTGGCCAAATATAGAAGAAGTCTAAGGAGTCTAAAGTGTGCCAGAGGCCTTGAAGGTTACAATTAGTGTATAGAATTTCCATTAGAGTGTAACAATTATGAGGAATTCTTCGAGAGATAGTAAGAGTGGAGGGAAAGTGAGAGATTTCTTCCTCCTTTCTACTTCGAAGAGGAATTCTGTGTGCTGTAAAGAAAGGAAGAGATTCAGAGGAACTTCAAGGAGTGTTCTTGGGGAGAAATTAGAGATCAGTTATTTACTTTTTGTAGTTTGTATGACTTTGATTTTATATATGAATTCGGAGTTCTGTTGTCTTTTCCCCATGAGTTCTGAGTAGTTTTCTCTATCTTTCTCCTTATCTTGAGATTTGTGAAATGGTGATTTGAATTGGTGAAGCCATGAAAATGTTTAAGAAATTGTGATGATCTTTTCACTTAGATCATAATTTACTTTTAATCTGGCCAATTGATTTGTTAAAATATGTTGAGTTTTACAACTAAAGTGAAGGTTACATCCAAGATTCAGGTAGGTCAAAGCCCTTGGAATTTGGGTGCAAATAAATAGTAAAATATTATTATCGGGCGAAGAATTGGAGATTTTAGAGTGACAGACTAAAATCTCTAATTCGGTCCTATGGTTTGGGTGCTGATGCGTAGATGTTAGCCCTCAGGTGAGGGGAATGTGGGAGCTCCGAAGTGAGAGCTAGTATCCTCCCAGCCTTGCCGCAGAGTCAGTAACCAAGCATAGAATTAGTCAATGTTCTTTACGCCTCAACTAAAGGGTAAAGAATATGTATGCTCCTATTTGACACAATATAAATTGAACTAATTCATTTTATCCTTTCACTATAATTTCTTGACAAGGAGAAGGATGCTTTCTTATATATTGAATATTACTTTATATCATTAGTTACTTATTAGTTATTAAAATTATCTATTTATTTCAATTGCCTATTAGTGACAGATAAACAAATTGAACGTCATTGTTGTGATTAAAGTCTTGCTTTTCTAAAGTCTTAGTCCGTAATTCTAGACAACTTCCAGTGGGATCGATATCTAGGACTCCATTAGAGCCCTATATTACTTGAGCGATACACATACTTGCGTTGATAAACTCGACTTTAACATTATTGAATATTATAATTATACATCTTAACCAAATCAGACACATCTATAAAGTTGCGATCAAGTCATTAGACACAGTTGCTGGAAATTAAATCTTCTAGTAGCGTCATCAAATTCTTGTATTTGTTGATTACAAAAAAAAATCGATCAAGTTTTTGGCACCGTTGCCAGGAAGTGATTGAGTGAGTGAGTAAAATCACGATCATAGTAACAGATAAATTAGGATTATTAGAAAATTTTTTACTTAAATTGCAACTTATTTTTATATTTATGTTAATTATATTATTGAGTACTGATTTCAAATTGTATGCGTAAATTTGGACCTGAAAATCTTATACCCTACGATTCATAATTAGAACACACTGTTAGAAGGATCCAAAAAATTAAGAAGAGAACATAGAAATTCTGATATAATGGAAAACAACCTGAACAATCACATAATAGAAAATGAGCACTAACCTAGACCCTTAAGAGATTATGCAAATCCTACAACAAATGAGATTCACTTATCTATCCAAAATCCTGATGTAGCTGCTAATTCATTTGAGCTTAAACTTGCTATTATCTAAATGGTACAAAACAATCAATTTGGAGGTACACCAAATGAAGATCCTAATTTACATCTCGCTAGTTTTTTAGAACAATGTGCTACTTTTAAATATGACATAGTATCAAATGATGCTGTTAGACTTAGACTTTTTCCTTTTTCACTGAGGGATAAGACTAAGATATGGCTAAATTCATTAGCACCTGGATCTAGTAGAACTTGGGGAGAACTTTCACAGAAATTTCTATCCAAATATTTCCCTCCATCCAAAACTGCTAAACTAAGAAATGACATAACATCATTCTGTCAGATTGATGGAGAGTCAATATATGAAGCTTGAGAGAGATTTAAAGATCTTCTTAGGAAGTGTAGTCATCATTCGTTACCAGATTGGTTAATAATTCAAACTTTTTATAATGGATTAGTGGGATCTCTTAGATTGATTATAGATGCTGCGGCTGGTGGTTCTCTAATGTCAAAACCTTTTGAGGAGGCTTATTCATTAATAGAAGAGATGGCTACCAACAATTTTCAATGGCCCTCTGAGCGGGTAAATCCTAAAAGAGTAGCTAGTATCCATAAATCTGATGCAATATTTATGTTAGCTTTGCAGATTGCTGCAATATCAAAGAAATTAGATCATTATGGGATGAATTATTCTTCAACACCTCCTATGATGGAAAAAAATTCAACTGGGCAATTTACGGATTTTCAACCTTTATATGAGACCTTAAATGCTATTAATAGACTCAACAACCCATATTCAAATTATTATAACCCAGATTGGAAGAATCATCTAAATTTTAATTGGAATAACAATCCTTCTACAAATCAATAATTGGTAAACAACCCAGTGAACCCATTAGGAAATTTATCCAACCAGGAAAATGTTAACTATAGACCTTCTTATCCTCCAGGATTTAACAGTAACACTCAAATTAATGAGAAGAAGTTATCTATGGAAGAGCTGATATTAAACATGGGTCAACAATTACAGAATCAAGGAAATCAATTACAGATTCAAGGAAATCAATTACGACATCAAGGAACAACTATCAAGAATATTGAAAACCAATTAGGGCATATCGCTACTGCGCTTAGTAACCAAACATTAGGAACTTTTCCGAGTACTGTGGAACCAAATCCTAAAGATCAAGGAAAAGAACAAATCAAGGCGATTCAATTACGAAGTTGAAAAGAATTAGAGACAAGAGTGCAAAAAGAAATAGAAACTGAAAAAGAGAAAGTGGATACCAAAAAAGAAAAGGATCATGAGTACCCAGATTTGGAGTATCCATTCACACCAATGAAAATTACTGTAGAGAAACCTCCACCACTGTTTCCTCAAAGGTTGAAGCAACACAAACAGAATATACAATTTTCTAAATTTTTAGAAATTCTTAAGAAGTTAACGGTGAACATTCCCTTCGTAGAAGCTTTAGAGCAGATGCCCAATTATGTGAAATTTATGAAAGAAATTCTGAACAAGAAAAGGAAGCTCACGGACAACGAAACTGTTGCATTTAGCAAAGAGTGTAGGGTAATTATTTAGAAAAAGCTTCCTGAAAAATTAAAAGATCCTGGTAGCTTCACTATACCGTGTGCTATCGGTGAAAAATTTTATGGAAGAGCTTTATGTGACTTGGGAGCCAGCATTATTCTTATGCCTCCATCAATTTTCAAAAGATTAGGATTAGGAGAAGTCTCACCTACTTCTGTAACTCTATAGTTAGCGGATCGTTCAGTTACATATCCTAAGGGAGTTATAGAAGATGTGTTAGTAAAAGTGGATAAATTTATCTTTCCTGTGGATTTCATTGTTTTAGATATGCTGGAAGATAAAGAAATACTTATCATTTTAGGAAGACCATTTTTAACTACTGGAAAACCTATGATAGATGTTCAAAAAGGAGAATTAACTATGAGAGTAAATGATCAAGAAGTAACTTTTAACATTGCAAAATCTATGAAATACCCTGCTGTTGAAAGGGATAATGAGTGTTTTTGCATGGAAATTATTGAACATCTATTGAATGAACATTTTGAAGAACATTTTGAAGAAACAAAGTATTTTGAAAAAGAAGAGCATTTTGAAGAACAAATTGAAGAGAACGATGAAATTATTCTGGATAAATTAAAAAATGAAGAATTAGATTATGTTCAGGAAAGATTTGAGATGTTGGATATTACAGAAAATGCTGATAAGAATCTATTTCCATCAATTATAAAACCACCTGAACTTGAGTTGAAAACATTACCTAACTACTTGAAGTATGTGTTTTTGGGAGACTCATCTACATTACCTGTTATTATATCTTCAGAATTAAAAGAACTGCAAGAGCAAAGAATGTTAGACACATTAAAATGATATAAGAAAGCTTTTAGTTGGACCTTAGCTGATATTAAGGGAATCAATCCTTCAATCTGTATGCACATAATTATATTAGATGAAGAATATAAACCAAAAGTTGATCCACAAAAGAGATTGAATCCGATAATGAAAGAAGTAGTTAAAAAGGAAATTTTGAAATGGTTAAACACTGAAATTATATATCCTATTTTAGATAGTGCGTGGGTAAGTCCTATTTATTGTGTTCCTAAGAAAGGAGGAGTGACTGTTGAAACAAAAGAAAATAATGAATTAATACCTATCAGACAAGTTACTGGGTGGCGTATTTGCATTGATTATAGAAAATTAAACACTGCCAACGGGAAAGATCACTTCCCTTTACCCTTTTTAGATCAAATAGTGGATAGACTTGTCGGGCACAAATATTTTTGCTTTTTATATGGATATACCGGTTACCATCAAGTTCCTATTGCTCCTGAGGATCAAGAAAAGACAACATTTACTAGTCCTTTTGCTTTTAGAAGAATGCCTTTCGGATTATGTAATGCACCTGCAACATTCTAGAGATGCTTGATGTCCATATTTAGTAAATTAATTGATGATGGATTGGAAGTATTTATGGATGATTTATTTGTATTTGGAACATCATTTGACGCATGATTAAATTACCTTGAAAAAGTTTTGGAGTTATGCGAAAGAACAATTTAGTTCTAAATTGGGAGAAATGTTAATTTATGGTTGTAGGAGGAATTGTGTTAGGGCACAAAATTTTAGAAGATGGTATCGAAGCAAACCCTACAAAAATTCAAGTCATATCTAAACTAACACCTCTTACTAATGTAAGATGCGTTAGGAGTTTTCTTGGACATGTTGGTTTTTACATGCATTTTATTAAAGATTTCTCAAAAGTTACTAAACCTCTATGCCAACTTTTAAAAAAGGACAAGAAATTTGAATTTATTGAAAGCTGTTTAAATGCTTTTGAGTTATTAAAAGAAAAATTAATCATACCCCTATTATAGTTCCACCTAACTGGGAGAAACCATTTGAATTAATGTGTGATGCTAGTGATTATGCTATTGGAGCGGTTCTTGGACAAAGGTACGAAAAGATTTTTAAAGTGATATACTACGCTAGTAAAACTCTTAATGATGCACAAATTAAAT
>NEWO01000185.1:372826-390361 GCA_003013225.1 Phalaenopsis aphrodite
CGACGCCGCCCTCGACGCCGCCGACGCCGCCCTCGACGCCGCCGACGCCGCCCTCGACGCCGTCGACGGTGAGATTTTCCAGAGACTACAGGACAAAAAATTATCTAGAAGCCCGCCGATGGCGCCCTCGAGGCCACCGATGGCGAGATCGACGGGTATGCCTACTCAAGCTTTGGATAAGGCCAAATTTTGAAGGGATGCTTAGGCAACTCTTGGGAAAGCTCATCTAAAAATTTAAAAGAACATTTTGGCCAAAAAAGAAGAAGTCTAAGGAGTCTAAAGTGAGCTAGAGGCCTTGGAGGTTACCATTAATGTATAGAATTTCCATTAGAGTGTAACAATTGTGAGGAATTCTTTGAGAGATAGTAAGAGTGGAAGGAAAGTGAGATATTTCTTCCACCGTGCTACTTCAAAGAGGAATTCTGTGTGCTGTAAAACATGGAAGAGATTCAGAGGAACTTCAAGGAGTGTTCTTGGGGAGAAATTAGAGATAAGTTATTTACTTTTTGTAGTTTGTATGACTTTGATTTTATATATGAATTCGGAGTTTTGTTGTCTTTTCCCCATGAGTTATGAGTAGTTTTCTCTGTCTTTCTCCTTGTCTCAAGATTTGTGAAATGGTGATTTGAATAGGTGAAGCCATGAAAATGTTTAAGAAATTGTGATGATCTTTTCATCTTAATTTACTTTCAATCTGGCCAATTGATTTGTTAAAATATGTTGAGTTTTACAACTAAAGTGAATGTTACATCCAAGATTCGGGGAGGTCAAAGCCCTTGGAAGTTGGGTGCAAATAAATAGGGAAATATTATTATCGGGTGAAGAATTGGAGATTTTAGAGTGACAGACTAAAATCCCCAATTCGGTCCTATGGTTTGGGTGCTGATGTGTAGATGTTAGCCCTCAGGTGAGGGGAACGTGGGAGCTTCGAAGCGAGAGCAGGTATCCTCCCAGCCTAGCTGCAGAATCAGTAACCAAGCATAGGATTAGTCAATGTTCTTTATGCCTAGAACAAAAAGGAAAGAATATGTATGCTCCTATTTGACACAATACAAATTAAACTCATTCATTTTATCCATTCACTATAATTTCTTGACAAGGAGAAGGATGCTTTCTTATATATTAAATATCACAATTACACCCTACTTTATATCATTAGTTACTTATTAGTTATTAAAATTATCTATTTTTTTCAATTGCCTATTAGTGACAGATAAGCAAATTGAACGTCGTTGTTGTGATTAAAGTCTTGCTTTTCTAAAGTCTCAGTCCGTAATTCTAAGCAACTCCCTGTGGGATCGATATCTACGACTCTATTAGAGCCCTATATTACTTGAGCGTTACGTATACTTGCGTTGACAAATTCGACTTTAACATTATTGAATATTATAATTATACATCTTAACCAAATCATATACATCTATAAAGTCGCGATCAAGTCTTTGGACATAATTGCTGGAAATTAAATCTTCTAGTAGCGTCATAAAATTCTTGTATTTGTCGATTACAAAAAAAAAGTCATTCAGTTGGTAACAAAGTAGAAGAAATAAAATAGTGCCACGCTTTAGATGTGACATTTAACATGGAAGCAGAAAAATTTACCCGTTCTCGCTGCTTTATCTTCCATGTCCCTTTCCCATCAGTGAGAAAGTTAATGACATCGTTCAGCGGGCCTTCCATTGTACTGAATGTTTCATAATTGCAGATGTAGGAGTCTGGGACTTGACAAAATGAGTTAATGCAGGTAGCACTAAACTCAACAGAAAACTCTCTTACTCAAAAGGTTCCGTGCTCAGAATAGAACGCATTGACATAAAATTCTTTCACAATATTCTTGACAGCCTTATTGGTGGTATAACAGAAATTTTTCCACCTCCGTTCGGTAATGACTCGTTCAACTTCTCTTCCCGAACTCTCAAAAACATGATCTTGAATACATTTCTTCCCTTGAAATACTGAAGTAAATCTTGACTGAGCCTTTGCATTGAGGAAGCGAGACTCGTCAAACTCAAGTCACCTCTTTTGTCGTGGAGCCATTTCAATATAATCAAAATTATAGAAAAATTCCCAAATATACTTCAACTATACAAATAATGGCTTCTAAGAGTGACTCTAAGAGTTCAAAACTAAGTCCCATGAATTTTTTCCAAATATTTTCTCCACATTCTCAATTTTTTCAGATTTCCTAAATGTGGAAGAAATTCAAGGTGAAAATAAAATATTTTTAGGTTGGAGTGAAGCTCTTACTAAGAGATGATGAAATCTGGTGTCTAAAAGCCTTGAAATCACCCCAAATCCAAGATCTTCAAGCTCTAGATTGAAATTTTTGTTTTTTAGGAGGAAGGGGATGCTGAATAGTGGCGGTTGACTGGTCAAAATCGCGGTTAAAAGTGTTTTTTCGGTATCTCACCTTCGGCGGGGTCTTCAGAGTTGTTGTTGAGCTCTATTGAATTAAATAGCCTAAGTCTCGGGAAAAATCCGCCGTCGGCGGCGTCAATGGCGCTGTCTGCGAGATTTTCAAAATTGGTTCAATTTCCAATTTTTTGCAATTTTGATTTATTTCAAGCCTCGTCGACATCCATTTAATCATTCTAGACATAAATTTTAAGTGATTAAATGATGTACTAAAATAAATATTCACAACACAAAACATCACAATTATATATAAAATCCAAGGGTTACAATACATGTTACACGATACACATAAGTTTGGTATTTTCTCAACCATAATACATCAATTCAGCATTGCAATCCAAGCCACAACACTCTAAACACTGAAAACAAACATTCTATGCTCAATCTCAACTATAGTGAGATCGAAAAGAAAAATTCGAAAGCAAATTAAAAATATAAGTTCAAATCAAATCACACATATAAACATATAGGTAGTAAAGTCAATCTACTACTCCTCCGATTCAGTGCTTATTTCTCCCCTGATATCGCCCATCGATTGAACATGAACGAAGAGATTATAGAAAGGTCGATATGGAAATTCTTTAGTATAGTCCTCTTATATTAATCTCATCTTTCTCATCAATCGTATCAAACTTCCTTTGATATGTGCAGAGTGATCAAAATTCTCTTTCATCCTCCAGTCTATATGATCAAAAAAATCAAAGATATTATTAAAGCATTCATAACATTTTATATTTCTTTCTCCAGTTTTTTGATTATGTGAAGGATCACTAGTGTCTTGTCCGGAACTAAAGGCTGAATTGGAAGTGAATTCCGAGACGATTGATCCACAATAATATTCATATCATTCTCATCTTCATTGGTTGGGAACTTCTGGGTTGGGTCCAAAGGCTTCCAAAGTAGAAGCTCCTTTTCCCGATTCCCATAAGATTACTTAGAATTGACTGCAAAGTAAGAAGATTATTGAAGGATGTCTAAGCCCATAAGTTAATCCATGAACGATCAGGCCTAAAACTGACTTAACAATTATTGATCCAATATCAATCGACAGTCCCATTTGAATACAATAATTCAGAATAGTGCTCTCTTTACTAACTTTACTGATCCTCATCGTTGGTAATAGTTTTGTAGAAATGAAGAAGTGCCAATGTTTAGAAACGGGATTTAGAAATGTAGCAGAGAAACCAACATACCCATTTTCTCTCATTTCCCAGCCTTCAGTCTCGTCCATCAAATATTGGTAGATTTCATTCATCAGATTTCTTGTTGGGATGAAGTTAGAATAATGGCAGACAAGAACATTCTCGATCATATGTAACTCATTAATCCACACAGGAGTAAAATTTGTTCATCTGCCTCGCGCATAGAAGACTCCCTGGTTGATTCCATGCAAATTAGTATAAAACTCCTTCACCACAAGAACATCTTTAGCGGCTGTAGTGTAGCACAACACTTCCCATTGTCGTCGCACAATCATCTCTTCAATTACTGTCAAAGGATTGTTCAATCCTCGATTCACGAATCCTCTTTCTTTGATTAATCTCCTCTTTGTCAACACTTTATTGAAGATTCATTGCGCCTCAGAACTAATGAACTTTTTTTAATTAAACACTCAAAATCAAAGGTTTTTAGTGGAATTGAAAGCCATAAGGATGAATTTGTTGGAGTTTCACTTCATTTTTAGGGCAATACAAATTTAAAAATTGAATTTGGAAGTTTTATAGGGAGTAAATCTCGCCAAAAACTGTCATTTCAAACTCTGAAAACCGTCATCTTGTCGTTCTCGCCGTCGGCGATCCTTTATAATTAATTGTCTAGGCTCTCGGGAAAAACCCGCCATCGGCGGCGTCGAGCTTGCCGTCGGCGCCCAAGGCAAAAATTTCACTGTTTCGCTTTGGTCCGAATGCGTTCCAATTTTCTCTATGGATTCAATTTTTATGATGATTGAAGGGTAAATATGAGTAGTAAAGTTCAATACTACTGCAAACTAACGATAATTTCAAACAAAAACACTATAATTGCAATAAAAATAAGGAAAACTATGGGTTGCCTCCCATAAAGTGCTTGGTTTAACGTCGTCAGCCGGACCTATTCAGATATTATTCAGGTTGACTGACCATTAAAACCCCTTTAAAATTTGGTCTTTTACCCTCAAAATACGGCTTTAATCTATGCTCATTTACTTTAAATCTGCCCTTAGTCTTTTGATCTTCAATTTCAACAGCTCTATAAGTATAAACTCGAGTCACAGTAAATGGTCAGACTGCAATTTCCTAGGAAATAACTTCAGCCTTGTATTGTAAAGTAAAACTTCTTGTCCTGGTTCAAATTTCTTCTGGTTAATCTTCTAATCATGCCATAACTCTACTTTCTCCTTATAAATTCAGTCATTATCATAAGATTTATTTCTTAATTCTTCTAATTCATTCATTTGTAACAATCTCTTCTCACCAACATCTTTCGAATTATAATTGAATTCTTTAATCTCCCAATATGCTTTATGCTCCAATTCTACTGGTAAGTGACAAGTTTTTCCAAAAATCAGCTTGTAAGGAGTTATTCCAATAGGAGATTTATAAGCAGATTTGTAAGCCTATAATGCAGTATCCAGTATAGTAGACCAATTTACTCTATTAGGGTTTACAATCTTCTCCAGTATTTGTTTAAGCTCTCTATTAGAAACTTCAGCTAACCCACTGGTCTGAGAGTGATAAGAAGTACAGATTATATTAATAATATTAAAATTTTCTACCAATCTCTGAATGTATTTATTCTTGAAATGGAATCCTCCATCAGTGATAATCACTCTCGGCATTCCGTATCTAGTAAAAATGTTTTTCATTAAAAATCTTAAAACACTTTTAGCGGCACAACGAGGTAAAGCTTGTGCTTCAATTTACTTTGAAACGTAGTCAACTACAACTAATATGTATAAGTTCCCAGATGAAGGAATAAATGGTCCCATGAAATCCAATCCCAAACATCAAAGATCTCAACTTCTAACATGAAATTCAGAGGTATTTCATTTCTTCTAGATATATTGCCTACTTGTTGGCATCGATCACAAGTTTTTATGTATATGTAAACATCTCTAAAGAGAGTAGGCCAATAGAATCCAGCTTGTAAAATTTTATAAGCAGTTTTATCAGTTCCAAAATGTCCTCCAAATTCAGAATCATGATATTTCTGAATAATTAATTCAGTTTCTTCATAAGGTACATGACATCGACTTTTTATATGTAATAAAAATACAAGATAAATATGGACGTAATAAAAATTCAATAATTGTAAAGTCATACTTATCAACGCAAGTATACGTATCGTTTATGTAATATAGGTCTCTAATGGAGTCCTAGATATCGATCCCACAGGGAGTAGTTTAGAATTACGAACTAAGATTTTAGAAAAGTAATACATTAATCAGAATAACGAATTTCAATTTGCTTATCTGTCACTGATAGGCAATTGAAATAAATATGTAATTTTAATAACTATTAAATAACTAATGATATTGAGGAAGATTTAATTGTGATATTCAAAATATAAGAAAACATCCTTCTTCTTGTTAAGAAATTATAGTGAATGGATAAAGTGAATTAGTTCAATTTATATTCTGCCAAATAAAAGCATACCTATTCTTTACCCTTTGGTCCAAACATAAAGTACATTGACTATTCCTACGCTTGTTTACTGAATCTGTGGCTAGGCTGGGAGGATACCAGCTCTCACTTTGGAGCTCCCACGTTCCCCTCACCTAAGGGCTAACATCTAAACTTCAACACCCAAACGATAGAACCGAATTGGGGATTTTAGTTTTCCACTCTAAAATCTCCAATTCTACGCCCGATAATATTATTTCCCTATTTATTTGCACTCAACTTCCAAGGGCTTTGACCTCCCTGAATCTTAGATGTAATCTTCACTTTAGTTGTAAAACTTAACATATTTTAACAAATCAATTGACCAGGTTGAAAGTAAATTAAGATCAAAGTGAAAAGATCATCACAATTTCTTAAATATTTTTATGGCTTCACCAATTCAAATCACCATTTCACAAATCTCAACACAAGGAGAAAGACAGAGAAAACTACTCAGATCTCATGAAGAAAATACAACAAAACTCGAAATTCATATATAAAATCAAAGTCATACAAACTACAACAAGTAATTAACTTATTTCCAGTTTTTCCCCAAGAACACTCCTTGAAGTTCCTCTGAATCTCTTCCTTTCCTTACAGCACATAGAATTCCTCTTCAAAGTAGCAAGGAGGAAGAAATCTCTCACTTTCCCTCCACTCTTACAATCTCTAAAAGAATTCCTCACAATATTGGAACCTTTCTAATCTTTAGGAACTCTCCTTAGCACTTCCTTTACTCCCTAAATTCTTTACCTTCTTCTCCAGGCTCTCCAATTTTCAGCCAAAATAGTCTTTTAAAGTTATGGTATGGATGAGATTTCCCAAGAGTTGCCTAAGCATCCCTTCAAAATTTGTCCTTATCCAAAGCTTGAGTAGGCATAACCGTCGATCTCGCCATCGGTGGCCTCGAAGGCGGCGTCGGCGGACTTCTGAAGAATTTTGTCCTGTAGCCTCAGGAAAAAATCACCGTCGGCGGAGTCGAGGGCTCCATCGGCGACCTAGTTCAAATTTCCACATTTTGGTCCTTTTCACTGCAAATTCGCTTCTTTTTGCATCTTTTAGCTCCAATGACCCTAAATCATCACTCCTGCAACAAAACATCAAAAATATCTTTCTTTAAAGTGCAATATCATTAAAAACAGTATAAAATAGGTATGAAAATCTCAACATATTTTCCTTGGGTCAAAATCCCCCAAACTTAATTATTACTTGTCCTCAAGTAATTTTAGTACTACATAAAAGTTATGATCTACTGCAGTAAAGTTTTAATTCAGATATAATATAAGTTTGATTTAAATAAATATCATAGTGAGATTTTTAGAAAAAAATTAAGTAATTGAATTAACTCTGTAGCCACAAGATTATCTAGTCATCAAATTTAAGAGTTCTAGTCTTCTATTTATTTCAAGAATGACTATATGTTGCAATATTAAGTCACTTAGAATATCCACCAGATAGGAACTTCATGAGAACTCTACTAGTAAAAGACTTATTCCATAAATATAAGTCCAGGAATGTATTTAAGTTTTCCATTTAGGTATGTCCAGTGAAGCCAATTTTTGATTAGGCATATCCTCAAGCTTCTCCTCACTTCCATAATTTTTTTTTCTTTTCTCTTTTTCATTTGGATTGCTTTCAATCCTATATATTTTTCTTTTCTTTTTAGGGATTGTTTTCAATCCTTTCTTTTTTCTTTTTCTAAGTAAGGATTACTATATCTAGATAGCTTTTAATGATTTTGAGCTTGACTTTTCTTTCCCTAAATTTGAAACTCAAAGCATTCCTTTACCTTATAAATATTTCATAGTTTTTACATCATTGAGCCCCAATCTTTTCTTCTCAAATGAATTTCTAGATTCTTAATACTTCAAAATATAGTTTCCTTTACTTTAAATAGTTAACTATAATCTTATTCTCTTATACTAAATATCTTAAGTTACAAAATTAATTTTCATTACAAAAATATTTCTTTAAATCTACCATAATATTTAAATAATTACAAAAATATAGTTACCTGGATTAAATTCACTACATAAAATCATATTAATAATTTTTGAAAATATTGAAATATAGGACATCTAATAGTTAATCTTTTTCTTCCCTCCCCCAAACTTAAATTTTTAAATATGAAATAATTTAGGTGGAAAGAAAAACAATAAATATAAATCCGACCTCAGTATTGTAGGCATCTTCATCATTCTAAAATTTTTGCAAGCCTTCTCAAATTTTACTTCACCTGGTCTGTAATATTAGGAGCTTTCTACACATATAAATCATTAGAGGAATTTCTGGGTAATGAAATTTTGAAATAAGTTTAAAATTGAAACATTAAATAAGCACAACATTTCCTAACACAAGCACAATACTAAATAATTAAAATTAAAATGTGAAATAAAAATCACATTACAATCCACAATTCTACTCAATATCTATTGAAATACACATACACATTTAACTATAACACTAAATTTATAACAAAAATTAAAAATCATCCAAGTACAATAAAATAATAAAAATGAAAGTCCAAATACACAACATCTATTTCTATTTCAAACAGATTGCAGAAATAAAAGTACAAACATAAGTACATCAATTTCATTCAATATCAAAATCCCAAGCTATATCTTCATCTCCTTGATCAGCAGGTGGATTGGATTGATATTGAGTATATCGAGGGCACTCAGGAAACGTAACATAAGGCTCACCTCTGTAGTGTCGGGCCTGAGCTTCATAATAAGCTACCTCAAAATTTGAATGCCTCTGAAGGTACTCACTATCATAGTCGTGTCGACGTTCTAAACGCCTAATCCTTTCACTTATCAAGTCTATGCTCTTCCGCTGCAAGGTTAACTCTTTCATCAAATCAGAGAGGGTAAGGGAACTAGAAGGTGGAAGGTCATAACTTGTAGAGGGGACATCTCTACTAGTAGAAGGTTCTTAACTTCTACTCCAGTTCTCTATTTCTCATGGGATTCATAAGTCTTTTATCTAGCATCACTAATGGGTTTCATAGGATAAACCCATTCTTCATCTCCACTTTCCACTCTAGAAAGTTAACAAATTGTATAAATAAGTCCAGGATGTCCTATACCTCCACTAGTCTCACTCCTTGCCATAGTCAATATATTCTTAAGAATTATTCTCCCCACATTTATAGTTCTACTATTCTGAATACAAAAATTCAGAATAGCTCTATCTCTAGTTACCTCACTAGGATGATAGGTCGGTAACAAAGTAGAGGAAATAAAATAGTGTCATGCCTTAGAGGTGGCATTCAACATGGAAGCAGAAAAATTTACCCGTTCTCACTGCTTTATCTCCATGGTCCTTTTCCATCAGTGAGAAAGTTGATCACATCTTTGAAGGGGCCTTCCATCATACTAAAGGATTCATATTGGCAGCTATAAGAGTCTGGGACCTCATGAAAAGTGTTGATGCAGACGACAGTAAACTCAACAGGAAATCCACACACTTGAACAATCCCGTCATCAGAATAAATCACATTGGCATAGAAATCCTTCACAACATTTGCATTAGCTTTATTGGTGGTGTAACAAAAGTTTTCCTACCTCCGCTCCGCAATAACTCGTTCGATTTCTCTTCCCAGACTTTTAAAAACTCGATCTTGTATGCATTTCTTTCTTTTAAATAGGGAAGCAAATTTTGTTTGAGCCATCACATTGACGAAGCGAAACTCGTCAAACCCAACTCTTCGGTTTTGACAAGGAGCCATTTCAATCTAATCAAATTATAGAAAAAAAATTATAAATTACTTCAAATATGTAAATCATGGCTTCTAATGGTAATTTAAAGAGTTCAACATTAAGATCCATGAATTTCTTCCCAAATTTTCTTCACATTCTCAAATTTTTTCAGATCTTCTCAATGTGGAAGAAATCCATGGTGAAAATCAAATATTTTTAGCTTAGAGTGAAGCTCTTACCTAGATATGATCAAATCTGGTGTCAAAAAGCCTTGAAATTGCCTCTCAATCCAAGATCATTCAAGCCTAAGGTCAAAAATGGAGTTTTTAGGAGGAAGGGGATGATGAATAATGGCGGTTGACTGGTCAAAATTGCGGTTAAAAGTGTTTTTCTTGATCTCGCCGTCGGCAGGTTCGATGGTGCCGTCGACGCGCTCTATTGGAATTTTGAACTTTAGTCTCGGGAAAAATTCACCGTCAGCAGTGTCGAGGGCGCCGTCGGCGGGCTCTATTGATTTAGTCCAAATTCTGAATTTTTGCGATTTCGATCAATTCCAAGCCTTAACGACATCTTTTTAATCATTATAGACATAATTTTAAGTAACTAAATGATGTACTTAGCACATAAGAACTTTCACAACACAAAACATCACATTTATATATAAATTCCAAGGGGTACAATATATGTTACATAACACTCCTAAGTTTGGTATTTCTCAACCTCAATACATTAATTCAACGTCACAATCCAAGCCACAACACTCAAAATGCTGAAAACAAAACATCCTATGCTTAGTCTCAACTATACAGAGATCTAAAAGCATAATTCTAAAGCAAAGCAAATACAGAGTTCAAATCAAAATACATAAATAGAAAGATTGATAATAAATATAAATCTACTAATCCTCAGACTCGGTACTCGATTCTCCTCTGAGATCACCCATTGATTGCAAATGAACGAAGAGGTTGTAGAAGAGTCAGAATGGAAATTCTTCAGTGGAATCCTCTTCTATTAACTTCATCCTCCTCATCAGTCGTATCAAGATAGCTTCTAAATGTATAGAGTGTTCAAAATGTTGCTTCATCCTCCAGTCTAGATGATCGAAGAAATCAGTGATATTATTAATCACATTCATGACATTTTGTACCTCCCTTTCCAATTTCTTGATTCGACGCAGGAACACCAGAGACTTATCAGGGACTAAGGGTTGAACTGGAAGTGAATTCTGAGATGCTTAATCTACTACAATTGCCATGTCATTTCTATCTTCAAAAACTGGGAATCTCTCAGTTAGATTCAAAGGCTTCCAAGGTAGTGGTACCTTTTCTTAATTTTCATAGGACACTTGGAACTGAATGCAAAGTGAGAAAAATGTGGAGGGGTGTCCAAGCCCATAAGTTGATCCATGAACGATTAGGCCTAAAATTGACTTCACAATTATAGATCCAATCTCGATCGGCAGTCCCCTTTAGATGCAGTGATTCAAAATGACACTTTCTTTAAAAACTTTACCGATCTTCATTGTCGGTAACAGTTTTGCGGAAATGAAAAAAGTGCCAATGTTTCGAAATGGGATTCAGGAGTGTTGCAAAAAAACTAACATACTCGTTTTCTCTTGTTTCCCAGTCTTCAGTTTTGTTCGTTAAATATTGGTAAATCTCATTCATCTAGTTTCTCGTTGGGACAAAATTGGAATAGTGGCAGACATGAACATTCTCTTTCATGTATAATTCGTTGATCCGTGCATGAGTGAAAGTAATCCATCTCCATTGCACATAAACAACTCCTTGGTTGATTCCATGCAAATTTGCATAAAATTCCTTCACCACTGGAACCACGATGACAGCAGTAGGTAGCACAACACTTCCTATCTTCACCGCACTATTGTTTCTTCAATATCCATCGTGAGATTATTCAATCTGCGATTTACGAATCCTCATTCTTTGATTAATCTTTTTATCATCAGCAACTTGTTGAACATTCGCTATGCTTCCACACTAATAAACTTTCGCCGATTGAAAACTCGCATTCTGAGAATATTAAAGGAGTTGGACGCCATAGGAATGAAATTGGTAGAGTTTCACTTCATTTTTGGAGGGAAAATATGAACTAGAAATTAAATTTTTGAGTTTGAACAGACGATTCCCGCCCAAAAACCGCCATTTGAACCCAAGTAACCGCCATTTCGCCGGTCTCGCCGTCAGTAGGGTCGATGGCGCCATCGACGAGCCTCTGTATTAATTTTGTCTGGACTCTCAGGAAAAACCCACCATCAGCGGCGTCATGGGCGCCGTCGGCGCCCAAGGCAAAATTTTCACAGTTTCTCTCTAGTCCCATAAAGCGCTTGGTTTAACGTCGTCAGCCCGACCTATTCAGGTGTTATTCAGGTTGACTGATCATTAAAACCTCTTTAAAATTTGGTCTTTTACCCTCATAATATGATTTTAATCTGTGTCCATTTACTTTAAATCTATTTCTCATCTTCTGATCTTTAATTTTAACAGCTCCGTAAGTATAAACTTGAGTCACAGTAAAGGGTCCTAACCAACGAGAATTCAATTTTCCAAGAAATAACTTTAGTTTAGTGTTCTAAAGCAAAACTTCTTATCCTGGTTCAAAGTTCTTTTGGTTAGTCTTCCGATCATGCCATAACTTTAATTTTTCCTTATAAATTCTGTCGTTATCATAAGAATCATTTCTTAATTCTTCTAATTCATTTAATTGTAACTCTCTTCTTACCAGCATCTTTTAAATTATAATTGAATTCCTTAATCACCCAATATGCTTTATGCTCCAATTCTACTGGTAAGTGACAAGTCTTTCCAAAAATCAGTCTGTAAGGAGTCATTCCAATAGGAGTTTTATAGGCAGTCCTGTAAGCCCATAATGCAGTATCCAATCTAGTGGACCAATCTATTCTACTGGAGTTTACAGTCTTTTCAAGTATTTGTTTAATTTCTATATCAAAAACTTCAACTAACCCACTGGTTTTAGGATGATAGGCTCTAGAGATTCTATGAATAATATTAATTTTTTTTTGCCAATCTCTGAATGTACTTATTTCTAAAATGGGATCCTCCGTCAGTGATAATCATTCTAGGCATTCCGTCTTTAGTGAAAAAATTTTTCATTAAAAATCTTGAAACACTTTTAGCGTTACAACGAGGTAAAGCTTGTGCTTCAATCAACTTAGAAACGTAGTCTACTGCAATTAATACATATAAGTTCCGAAATGAAGGAATAAATGTTCCTATAAAATCTAATCCCCAAACGTCAAAGATCTCAACTTCTAACATAAAATTTTGAGGCCTTTCATTTCTTCTAGATATATTGCCTACACGTTGACATCAATCACAAGTTTTTATGTATCTATAGACATCTCTAAAGATAGTAGGCCAATAAAATCCAGCTTGTAAAATTTTATAAGCAGTTTTATCAATCCTAAAATTTCCTCTAAATTCAAAATCATGACATTTCTAAATGATTAGCTCAATTTCCTCATAAGGTACACATCTCCTCATAATAAGATCCTTACATTATTTATATAAATAAGGCTCATCAAAAAAATATGCTTTCGTATCATGAGTAAATTTTCATTGTTGTTGCAATGTGAGCAAAAGTGACAAAATATAACTCACAATATAGTTAATAATATCAACATACCATGGTATTTTCCACTCATTAATATTATAAAGTTGCTCATCAAAGAAAGTGTTTGTAATTTCATTGTCAGTGTCGGATACTCCTAGATTTTCTAATCTTGACAAATGATCATCAATTTGATTATCAGTTCCCTTTTGATCTTCAAGAGCAATAGGAATTGGATGGTAACCAATATATCCACCTAAAAAACAAAAAATATTTGTGCCCAACAAGTCTGTCTACTATTTGATCTAAAAAGGGTAAACCTAGTGGCAATGTTTAATTTTCTATAATCAATGCAAATACGCCACCCAGTAACTTGTCTGATAGGTATTAATTCATTTTCTTTTATCTCAACAGTCACTCCTTTTTTCAGAATACAACGAATGGGACTTACCCATTCACTATCTAAAATAGGATATTTAATTCCAGTGTCTAACCATTTCAAAATTTCCTTCTTAACTACTTCTTTCATCATTGGATTTAATCTCCTTTGTGGATCAACTCTTGGTTTATATTGTTCATCTAATATAATTCTGTGCATACAGATTGAATGACTGATTCCCTTAATATCAGCTAAGGTCCAACTAAAAGCTTTCTTATATCTTTTCAATGTGTATAACTATCTTTGCTCTTGCAGATCATTTAATTCTGAAGATATAATAACAAGTAATGAAGACGAGTCTCCTAAAAATACATACTTCAAGTGGCTAGGCAGTATTTTTAACTCAAGTTCAGGTGGTTTTATAATTGATGGGAATAGATTTTTATGCATTTTCCGTAATATCCAACATCTCAAATCTTTCCTGAACATAATCTAATTCTTCATTTTCTAATTCATCCAAAATAAATTCCTCACTCTTTTCAAATTATTTCTTTTCTACAAAATGTTCTTCTCCTTCAAAATGCTTTTTGTCTTCAAAATGTTCTTTGAAATGTTCGTTCAGTAGAAGTTCAATAATTTCCATGCGAAAACATTCATTATCTCTTTCAACAGCAGGGTATTTCATAGATTTTACAATGTTAAAAGTCACTTCTTGATCATTAACTCTCATAGTTAATTCTCCTTTTTGAACATCTATCATAGCTTTTCCAGTAGCTGAAAATGGTCTCCCTAAAATAATAGGTATTTCCTTATCTTCCTCCATATCTAAAACAATGAAATCCACAGGAAAGATAAATTTATCCACTTTTACTAACACATCTTTGATAACTCCCTTAGGATATGTAACTGAATGATCCTCTAACTGTAGAGCTACATAAGTAGGTGAGACTTCTCCTAATCCCAATCTTTTGAAAATTGATAGAGACATAAGATTAATGCTGACTCCCTAATCACATAAAGCACTTCCATAAAATGTTTCACCAATAACACATGGTACAATGAAACTACCAGGATCTTTTAATTTTTTAGGAAGCTTTTTCTGAATAATGACACTACACTCTTCGCTAAGCGCAACAATTTTATTATCCGTGAACTTCCTTTTCTTGTTCAGAATATCTTTCATAAATTTCATAGAATTGGGCATTTGCTCTAAAGCTTTTACGAAGGGAATATTTACTGTTAATTTCTTAAGAATTTCTAAAAATTTGGAAAATTGTTTATTCTATTTGTGTTGCTTCAATCTTTGAGGAAACAGTGGTGGAGGTTTCTCCACAGAAATTTTCACTGGTGTAAATGGATACTCTAAATCTGGGTACTCATGATCCTTCTCTTTTTCAGTATCCACTTTCTCTTTTTTAGTTTCTATTTCTTTTTGCACCCTTGTTTCCAATTCTTTTCCACTTCATAATTGTATCGCTTTGATTTTTTCTTTACCTTGATCTTTAGGATTTGGTTCCACAGTACTAGGAAAAGTTCCTAATGTTCTATTACTAAGCGCAGTAGCGATATGCCCTAATTGGTTTTCAATATTCTTAATAGTAGTTCCTTGATTTTGTAATTGATTTCCTTGAATTTGTAGTTGATTTCCTTGATTCTGCACCTGTTGACCCATGTTTAATATCAGCTCTTCCATAGACAACTTCTTCTCTTTAATTTGAGTATTACTATTAAATCCTAGAGGATAGGAAGGTCTATAGTTATCATTTCCTTGGTTGGATGAATTTCCTAATGGGTTCACTGAGTTGTTTGCCCATTGTTGATTTATAGCGAAATTGTTATTCCAATTAAAATTTGGATGACTCTTCCAACCTGGGTTATAATAATTCAAATAAGGATTGTTGGGTCTATTAATAACATTTAAGGTCTCATATGAAGGTTGAACATCCACAAATTGCCCAGATGAATTCTCTTCCATCATAGGAGGTGTTGGAGAATAATTCATCTCATAATGATCTAATTTCTTTGATATTGCAGCAATCTGCGAAGCTAATATAGATATTGCATCAGAATCATGGATATTAGCTACTCTTTTAGGATTTACTCGTTCAGAGGTCCATTGAAAATTGTTGGTAGCCATCTCTTCTTTTAATGAATAAGCCTCATCAAAAGGTTTTGACATTAAATAACCACCAGCCGCAATATCAATAATCGATCTAAGAGATCCCACTAATCTATTATAAAAAGTTTGAATTATCAACCAATCTGGTAACGAATGATGAGGGCACTTCCTAAAAAGATCTTTAAATCTCTCCCAAGCTTCATATATTAACTCTCCATCAATCTGACAGAACAATGTTATGTCATTTCTAAGTTTAGCAGTTTTGGATGGAGGAAAATTTTGGATAGAAATTTCTGTGAAAGTTCTCCCCAAGTTCTAATAGATCCCAGTGCTAATGAATTTAACCACATCTTAGCCTTATCCCTCAGTGAAAAAGGAAAAAGTCTAAGTCTCATAACATCATTTGAGACTCTGTCATATCTAAAAGTAGCACACCGTTCTAAAAAACTAGCGAGGTGTAAGTTCAGATCGTTATTTGGTGTACCTCCGAATTGATTGTTTTGTATCATTTGGATAATAGCAGGTTTAAGCTCAAATGAATTAGCACCTACATCAGGATTTTGGATAGATAAGTGAATTTCATCTGCTGTAGGATTTGCATAATCTCTTAGGGGTCTAGGTTGGTGTTCATTCTCTATTCCTTGGTTGTTCAAGTTGTTTTCCATTGTATCAGAATTTCTAGGTTCTCTTCTTAATCTTCTAATCCTTCTAACAGTGCATTTTAATTCCGACTCATAGGGTATAAAATTTTCAAGTCCAAATTTACACATACAATTTGAAATCAGTACTCAGTAATATAGTTAACTAAATATAAAAGTAAGTTGCAATTCAAGTAAAAATTTTCTAATACTCCTAATTTGTTCGTTACTCTAATCGTGATTTCACTCACTCACTCAATCACTCCCCAACAACGGCGCCAAAAACTTGACAGCGACTTTTAATATGCAATAAAAAATATAAGATAAATATGGACGTAATAAATATTCAATAATTGTAAAGTCACACTTATCAACGCAAGTATACGTATCACTCAAGTAATATATGGCTCTAATGGAGTCCTAGATATCAATCCCGCAAGGAGTAGTTTATAATTACGAACTAAGATTTTAGAAAAGCAATACTTTAATCACAACAACGAAGTTCAATTTGCTTATTTGTCACTAAAAGGCAATTGAAATTAATAGGTATTTTTAATAACTATTAAATAACTAAGGATACTGAGGAGGGTTTAATTGTGATATTCAATATATAAGAAAGTATCCTTCTCCTTGTCGAGAAATTATAGTGAATGGATAAAGTGAATTAGTTCAATTATATTGTGCCAAATAGGAGCATACCTATTCCTTACCCTTTGGTCGAGGCATAAAGAACATTGACTAATCCTATGCTTGTTTACTAAATTTGCGGCTAGGCTGGGAGGATACGGGATCTCACTTCAGAGCTCCCACGTTCCCCTCACCTGAGTGCTAACATCTACACTTCAAAACCCAAACGATAGGACCAAATTGAGGATTTTAGTCTGTCACTCTAAAATCTCCAATTCTACGCCCGATAATATTATTTCCCTATTTATTTGCACCCAAATTCCAAGGATTTTGACCTCCCTGAATCTTGGATGTAATCTTCACTTTAGTTGTAATGCTCAACATATTTTAACAAATAATTTGGCCAGATTGAAAGTAAATTAAGATC
>NEWO01000185.1:391059-416657 GCA_003013225.1 Phalaenopsis aphrodite
AAAATTTGTCCTTATCCAAAGCTTGAGTATGCATAATCGTCAATCTTGCCGTCGGCGGACTTCTAAAGAATTTTGTCATGTAGCCTCGGGAAAAACTCGCCGTCGGCAGGGTCGAGGGCGCCGTCGGCGGCCTAATTCAAATTTCCACATTTTGGTCCTTTTCACTCCAAATTTGCTCCTTTTTGTATCTTTTTGCTCCAATGACCCTAATTCATCGTTCCTGCAACAAAACATAAAAAATACCTTTCTTTAAAGTGCAATATCATTAAAAACAATATAAAATAGGTATGAAAATCTCAACATATTTTCCTTGGGTCAGTACACATCTTCATAATAAGATACTTACATTATTTATATAAATAAGGCTCATCACAAAAATATGCTTTCACATCATGAATGAATTTTCTCCACTGTTGCAATGTCAGAACAGGTAGCAAAATATCACTTACAATATAATTAACAATATCAGCATACCATGGTTTTTTCCAATCATTAATATTATAGAGTTGTTCATCAGGGAAATTGTCTGTAATTTCATTGTCGGTGTCAGATAATTCATGATATTCTAATCTCGATAAATGATCAGCAATTTGATTATCATCTCCCTTTCTATCAATAACCATAAAATCAAACTCTTGCATCAAAAGCATCCATCTAATTAACCTTGGTTTGACATCCTTCTTTTGCATTAGATTTTTAATAGCAGAGTGATCAGTGTGCACAACACATTTAGTTCCAATTAAATAAGATCTACATTTGTCAAAAGCATTCACTATAGCCAACAACTCTTTTTCAGTAACAGTATAGTTAATTTGAGTATCGTTAAGAGTTTTACTAGCGTAGTACATAACTTTAAAAATCTTATCATACCTTTGTCCAAGAACAACTCCAATAGCATGATCACTAGCATCACACATCAGTTTGAATGGTTTCTCCCAGTT
Organism: Phalaenopsis aphrodite; assembly: GCA_003013225.1. Lineage (NCBI taxonomy): Eukaryota > Viridiplantae > Streptophyta > Magnoliopsida > Asparagales > Orchidaceae > Phalaenopsis > Phalaenopsis aphrodite. Next base: position 392,001 of record NEWO01000185.1, read on the forward strand.
AGGTGAAATTGTTATAGGGGCTGTGATTAGCTTTTCTTTTAATAACTCAAAGGCATTTAAACAGTCTTCAGTAAACTAAAATTTCTTGTCCTTTTCTAACAGTTGGCATAGAGGTTTGATAATTTTTGAAAAATCTTTAATAAAATGCCTGTAAAAACCAACATGTCCAAGAAAACTTCTAACCCCTCTTACATCAGTAGGAAGTATTAATTTAGATATAACTTGAATTTTTGCAGGGTCTGCTTCCATACCATTTTCCAAAATTTTATGTCCTAACACTATTCTTCCTGCAACCATAAATTGACATTTCTCTCAATTTAGAACTAAATTAGTTCTTTTGCATAACTCCAAAACTTTTTCAAGATAATTTAAACATGCATCAAATGATGTTCCAAATACAGAGAAATCATCCATAAACACTTATATCCAGCATCAATTTACTTATTAAATATAGAAATCATACATCTCTGGAATGTTGTAGGTGCATTACATAATCCGGAAGACATTCCTCAAAAAGAAAAAGTTCCAAAAAGACTAGCAAATGTTGTCTTTTCTTAATCCTCAGGAGCAATAGGAATTCGATGGTAGCCGGTATATCCTTCTAAAAAATAAAAATGTTTGTGTTATCCAATATTTGATCTAGGAATGATAAAGGAAGTGATGTTTCCTAGTGGCAGTGTTTAATTTTCTATAATCAATGCAAATACGCCACCCTGTAACTTGTCTGATAGGTACTAATTCATTATTCTCTTGTGCTTCAGCACTCACCCCTCCTTTCTTAGGAACACAATGAATTGGACTTACCCAAACACTGTCCGAAATAGGATATATAATTCTAGCGTCCAACCATTTCAAAATTTCTTTTTGACTACTTCTTTCATCATTGGGTTCAATCTCCTTTGTGGATCAACTCTTGGTTTATATTGTTCATCTAGTATAATTCTATGCATACAGATAAAAAAACTAATTCCTTTAATATCAGCAAAGATCCAACCAAAAGCTTTCGTATATCTTTTTAATGTAATCAAAAGTCTTTGCTCTTGCAAATCACTTAACTCTGAAGATATAATAACATGTAATGTAGATGAGTTTCCCAGAAACACATACTTCAAGTGGTTAGGCAATGTTTTCAACTCAAGTTCAGGTAGTTTAATAATTGATAGAACTATATTCTTATCAACATTTCCTGTAATATCCAATATCTCAAATCTTTCCTGAACATAGTCAAATTCTTCATTTTATATTTCGTTTAAAATAACTTCATCTTTGTCTTCAAAATTCTTTTTTCTTCAAAATATTCTTTAAAATGCTCGTTCAATAGATGTCATTAATGTCCATGTAAAAACATTCATTGTCTCTTTCAACAGCAAGGTATTTCATAGATTTTACAATGTTAAAAGTCACTTCTTGATTGTTAACTCTCATAGTTAATTATCTTTTTTGAACTTCTGTCATAGCTCTTCCAGTAGCTAAAAAAGGTCTCCCTAAAATTATAGGTATTTCTTTGTCTTTCTCCATATCTAAAACAATAAAATCCACAGGAAAGATAAATTTATCAACTTTTACTAACACATCTTCTATAAATTTCTTAGGATAAGTAACTGAACGATCCGCTAACTGAAGAGTTACAAAAGCAGGTGAGACTTATCTTAATCCCAATCTTTTTAAAATTGATAGTGACATAAGATTAATGCTGGCTCCCAAATCACATAAAGCTCTTCCATAGAATCTTTCACCGGTAGCACACGGTATAGTGAAACTACTTGAATCTTTTAATTTTTCACGAAGATTCTATGGAACTTCCTCTTCGCTAAGTGCAAAAGTCTCATTATTAGTGAACTTCCTTTTCTTGTTCAAAATAACTTTTATAAACTTCACATAATTGGGCATTTGCTCTAAAGCTTCTACGAAAGGAATATTTATCATTAATTTCTTAGGAATTTCTATAAACTTGGAAAATTGTTTATCCTTTTTGTGTTGTTTCAATCTTTGAGGAAATGGTGGCGGAGGTTTTTCCACAGTAATTTTCATTGGTGTAAGTGGATATTCTAAATCTGGGTATTCATGATCCTTTTCTTTTTCTGAATTCACTTTCTCTTTTTCTGTTTTCATTTCTTTCTACACTCTTATTTCTAATTCTTTTCCACTTCATAATTGTTTCGCTTTTATCTGTTCTTTTCTTTGATCTTTAGGATTTAACTCCACAGTACTAGGAAAAGTTCCTAATGTTCGGTTACTAAGCGCAGTAGAGATATGCCCCAATTGGTTTTCAATATTCTTGATAGCAGTTCCTTGATTTTGTAGCTGGTTTCCTTGAATTTGTAATTGAATTCCTTGATTTTGCAATTGTTGACCCATGTTCAGTATCAACTCTTCCGTAGACAACTTCTTTTCCTTAAATTGAGTGTACTATTAAATCCTAGAGGATAAGAAGGTCTATAATTAACATTTCCTTAGTTGGATGAATTTCCCAATGGGTTTACTGGGTTGTTTGCCCATTATTGATTTGTCGAAGAATTGTTATTCCAATTAAAGTTAGGATGAATTTTCCAACCTGGGTTATAATAGTTTGAATAAGGATTATTGGGTATATTGTTAATAGCATTTAGTCTCACAAGAAGGTTGAACATCCACAAATTGCCCAGATGAATTCTCTTCCATCATAGTAGGTGTTGGAGAATAATTCATTCCATGATAATCTAATTTCTTTGATATTGCAGCAAATATGCGAAGCTAACATAGATATTGCATCAGAATCGTGGATACTAGCTACTCTTTTAGGATTTAACCTTTCAGAGGGCCATTGAAAATTGTTGGTAGCCATCTCTTCTATTAACAAATAAGCCTCATCAAAAGGTTTTGACATTAAAGAACCACCAGCCGCAACATCTATAATCGATCTAAGAGTTCCCACTAATCCATTGTAAAAAAATGAATTATCAACCAATCTGGTAACGAATGATGTTGGCACTTCCTAAGAAGATCTTTAAATCTCTCCCAAGATTCACATATCGACTCTCCATCAATCTGACAAAATGATGTTATGTCATTTCTAAGTTTAACTGTTTTGGATAGAGGGAAATATTTAGATATAAATTTTTGAGAAAGTTCTCCCCAAGTTCTAATAGATCCAGGTGCTAATGGATTTAACCACATCTTAGCCTTATCCCTAAGTGAAAAAGGAAAAAGTCTAAGTCGAACAACATCGTTCAAAACTCTGTCATATTTAAAGGTAGCATAAAGTTCTAAAAAACTAGCCAGGTGTAAATTAGGATCTTCATTTTGGGTACCTTTGAATTCATTATTTTGTACCATTTGGATAATAACAGGTTTGAGCTCAAATGAATTAGCAGCTACATCGGGATTTTGGATAGATAAGTGAATTTTATCTGTTGTAGGATTTGCATAATCTCGTAGAGGTCTACGTTGATGTTCATTTTCTATTCCTTGATTGTTCACATTATTTTCCATTGTGTCAGGATTTCTAGATTTTTTTCTTAGTTTACTAATTCTCCTAACAGTGCGTTCTAATTTCAAATCATAGGGTATAAGATTTTTAGGTCCAAATTTACGCATATAAGTGAAATCAGTACACAGAAAAATAGTTAACTAAATATGAAAATAAGTTGCAATTCAAGTAAAAGTTTTTCTAATAGTTCTAATTTGTCTGTTACTCTAATTATGATTTTTTTTTAAATCTAATTTTTACTCCTCGGCAACGACGTCAAAAACTTGACAACGACTTTATATATATATTCAAAAATACAAGAATTTGATACTACTGCTAGAAAATTTAAATCACCAACAACGATGCTAAAAACTTGACAACAGTTATAGATTTGATAAAAATGTGTATAAAATTTTCAATAATTGCAAAGTCACACTTATCAATGCAAGTATACGTATCGCTCAACTAGTATATGGCTCTAATGGAGTCCTGGATATCGATCCCACAAGGAGTAATATTAGAGGCTACAAACTTAAGATTTAGAAAATCTATACTTAATCACAACAACATAGTTCAAATTGCATATTTGTCACTAATAGGCAATTAAGATAAAAATGTAATTTTAATAAATTCTCAATCAACTAATGCTACTAATAAAGTTTCAAATGTGAAGTTCAATATATAAGAAAGCATCCTTCTCCTTGTCAAGAATTTTAAGTGAATGGATACATTGAATCATTTCAAAATACATTGTGCCAAAAAAGAGCATACCTATTCTTTACCCTTTGGACCAAACATAAAGAACATTGACTAATCGTAAGTTTGCTTACAGAATCTGCGGCTAGGCAGAGAGGATACCGGCTCGGAGCTCCCACGTTCCCCTCACTTGAGGGCTAACAGCTACACTTCAGCACCCAAACGATAGGAACGAATTGAGGATTTTAGTCTGTCACTCTAAAATTTCTAATTCTAAGCCCGATAATTTTTATTTCCCTATTTTTTTGCACCCAACTTTTAAGGACATTGACCTTCCTAAATCTTGGATGTAATCCTCACTTTATTTGTAAAACTCAACACATTTTAACAAATCAATTGGTCAGATTGAATGTAAATTAAGATTAAAGTGAGAAGATCATCACAACTTCTTTAATATTCTCATGGCACAACCAATTCAAATCACAATTTCACAAAATCTCAAGACAAGGAGAAAAATAGAGAAAACTACTCAAAACTCATGGAGAAGATACGACAAAACTTGGATTTCATATATAAAAGCAAAGTCATACAAACTACAATAATTAAATACAACTTATCTCAAATTCCTCCCCAAGTAACTCCTCGAAGTTCCTCTAAATCTCTTCCTTTCTTTACAACACACAAAATTCTCCTGCAAAGCAGCAAGGAGGAAGAAATCTCTCACTTTCCTTCCACTCTTACAATCTCTCGAAGAATTCCTCACAATACTTAACCCTAAATTACACTCTCTGGACTCTTGAAGATCTCTCTACACTCTCTAGACACTCTAGACTCTCTGGACTCCCCCCTTTTTGGCCTCCAAAAATGTTTCTCTTAAAGTTGTAGAAGAGTTTTTAAGAGTTGCCTATACATCTCTTAAAAAATTATCCACATTCAATGTATCTATCGAGAGAATCGTCGTTCTCGCTATCAGCAGACTCGATGGCATCGTCGGTGGCCTTCTAGAATATTTAATTTTTGACTCTTAGGAAAAACCCGCCTTCGGCGACGTCGATGGCGCCGTCGGCGCAGAAGATCAAATCTTCATATTTTGGTCATTTTTGCTTCGCGCCTTTTTGCATCGTTTTGCTCCAATGACCATAATTTAAGATACCTGCAACAAAAAATCAAAAATCCCTTTCTTTATAGTGCAATATCATCAAAATCAGTGTAAAATAGATATGAAAATCTCAATATATTTTTATTTGGTCAGCACCTAGGCGCTAGTCCAGCGGCGCCTAGGTGCCAACAACTGTTAGGTAATTTTTTAGTAGTTTCTCTACATGACATGGGGAGTTATTTAGAGGTTAACAAAATCATTTAAGAAGATGGAAGAAGGATTTTCATGAAGAAAGAAGAAGAGAATAGTAGAGGTTTGCTGTAGGAGAGAATTAGGGTTTGCACTTAAAGATTTTGATAAGATTTATTGTTTCACACAACAACAAGGGTCAAGGAGATCCTAGGAGAGCATTTTTAGAGCATTGTAAAGAGGAAATAGTTAACTACTATGTTTTTCATTTATTGTATTTTTGTAAAACATAATTACTTAGTGGATTTGCTTTATGTTAATGATTTTTTGTGGTGTTATCTCCATGCTTTGTAATGATTATGCTAGCTATGTAGGAATTATATAATGATTTTAAAATTAGTTTTCAATCTTTAATGTGATGAGTATTGTTCAAAGTTTTATTTACTTTTCATTTTTGCTAAAGGATTAGTTAAAATATATTGTGATCCATAATGCTCGGGAGAGCTATGCAAGAATGGTTAGTGTATTCATGTTGAACTTTAGGGTATGAAGCATAAGAAAACTATAAGGAGATGCCAATGATAGGGACATAATTATTGATGGGCTCAGATTAGGGTTTAATCAAACTTCTTTATGCACCAGTGAGAGGATAAAGAAGAAAATTGCTTTTATTTATTACTAGCCACAATTACAATTTAAAGTATTCATTTTCCTACATACTACTTATATAATTGTAAGGGAGGCTAGTTTTATAACTTGATTTTCACTAATTCAAATATATTTAGTAGTATTTTTATAGGAGTTAATCTTGAATAGTAGTTTGTAATTCTGTAGAGTTAGTTAGCACAACTTCAAACCAACTTAACTTCCATACTAAGACTAATTTTGGTAGGCTAGAACTTCTCTTAAGTCTAACTACCTCACTCCCTGTGGGATCAACATTCCAGACTCAAAATCCTATATTACTGATACAATACATACACTTGCATTAGATCCCTACACTTAGAATTAGGGTGTGTCAAGATTTTAGCATTAGTGCAGGGCATGTCAAGCACATGCATCCCATCGAATCAAGTTTTTGGTGCCATTTTCTGGGAGTGATGATGTAGTTAACTTAGAAAAAATTTAGTTGAATCAATTAGATCTAGACTTGGGAATTTGAATTGTAGTCTTAGTATGTTTGTTGTTTGAAAAAGAAAAAGAACATTAAAAATAATGTTTTTTGCTTATCGTGTAAGGATTTATAAGTTGAACCTTTAGTTAGTGAATGTGTTGTGCAAGACCAATAGAACATGAATCCTACAATTCAGAACTAAAGGGAAATATCAAGAAAATTAGAAAACAGAAAACAAACTTGTAGAAGAAATGATGAATATTGAACAAATTAATGTAGATACACAATAATTAATTAATAGTCATCATAACACGCATATACCATTAAGGGATTATGCTAATCCTACAACAGATAAAATTCAATTAAGTATTCAAACTCATGCTGTAGAAACTAACACATTTGAACTTAAGCATGTTATTATCCTAATTGTTTAAAATAACCAATTTTGGGGAACCCCATCCGAGGATCCAAATTTATATTTAACAAGTTTCTTAGAACTTTACGCTACATTTTGCTATAATGATGTGTCAAACAATGTTGTTAGGCTTAAAAATTTTTCATGTCTCTTAAGAGATAAATCTAAAATTTGATTGAACTTATTAGCGTATAGATTAATTAATACATGGGGTTATTTAACCCAAAAATTCCTAGCAAAGTATTTCCCACCATAAAAAACTACTAAACATAGAATGATATTACTTTATTTTGTCAATTAGAAGGTAATTCAATATATGAGGCTTTAGAAATATTTAACGAACTTCTTCAGAAGTGCCGACCTCATACACTTTCCGATTAGTTAATTATCCAAATTTTTTAGAATGGTTTAGTGGGATCCCTGTGATTTATTATAGATGCTGCCACTGATGGTTCACTTATGTTCAAACCATTTAATGAGGCTTATTCTCTGATGGAGGAGATGAACACTAACAATTTCCAATGACTTTTTGAAAGTGTAAAACCTAGGAAAGTAGCTAGTGTACATGATATATATGTGCTTTGATTCTAACTTCTCAGGTAGCAACCATATCTTGGATGCTAAACTAAATTAGAATTAACCACCTCAAGTAATTAATGAAAATTCATTTGGACAAATGGTTGTTTCTAGTACTTCATCATTTAAGACATTCAATGCAATTAACAATAGACCTAACAACCCTTATTCCAATTTCTATAATTCAGGTTGGAAGATCCATCCCAACTTTAACCAAAACAATAATTTTTGTAGTGGGAACTAGTAATGGTTAAATAACCACAAAAATCCTTTAGAAAATTGGAATAATCAAGGTAATACCAACTATAAAGCTTATTATCCTCTAGGATTTATGTCTAACCCCCAATTAAAGGAAAAGAAGTTATCTTGGAAGGAGGTTGTATTACAGATGGGGAATCAACTACAAAGTCAAGGTATACTCTTAAGAAACATAGAAAACTAGTTGGGATAAATTGCTAATCTATTGAGCAATCGACCCCAAGGAACTCTTCTTAAGAACAATTAGATTAAACCTAAGGAGAAAAAAATTGAGCATGAGAAAGCTTTCCAATTAAGGAGTAGAAGAGAGTTGGAAGATGTAGTTCAGAAAAATTTTGAAGGAGAAAAAGAGGCTTTAGAAACTGAAAAACCTTTAGAAAATTTTTCCAAAGACTTAGAGAAATCAGTCTCTACAACTAAGATTAACTTTGAAAACCCACCACCTCTATTTACTCAAAGACCCCGACAACAAAAATTGGATCAGTAATTTTCAAAATTTTTGGAAGTATTTAAGAAGCTAACTATTAATATTCCTTTTATCGAGGCTTTGGAGCAAATTTACAATTATGTATGTCTAAAGTCACTTACAAAAACTCTTGATAAGATTTCATCTTCAAGATATTCAAATTTTTGGGTTTTAAGGTAGGTTTTAAGGAACAACAGGTGGGAAATGATTAATTAAAAAATATTATTTTAGGAATCAAAGGAGTAAAGACTAGAGGATGTCACAGGACAGAAGCAAACCTCAATGACTTCCCAAGCTATCCTACTGCTAGGCTTTATATTTTTGAAGTGAAATAATTTACATTCAATCATATCAATTATTAATTATAGGGCTTATACTTGTATAATATTTGATTATGCAAATAACCTGAAAGATAGAAGGATTTACATCGTATGAGACGAAGACCTCAGAATCCTAAGGTGAGTTAGGGCTTATATTACACAATGTACAAACGCCTAAAAGATAGAGTGAGGGCCCATGTTGTATTAGATAAAGTACCTCAAAGTTCTATGACTTGTTTGTTTAATTCTAAGGAATGATTTAACTAATGTAGACTTGTTTTACTATTGTAGATCATTGTCCTTGGCTTGTAGCTCGCTCCAAGCTCCTCGTCGAAATAACAACTTCAAGGATCACGTGTGTTATGAATTATGATTTTTTATGTTTTATGTTTAGGTTTTATTTATCATTGGTGTTCGAATATTTAGGGTAAATTTTAATTTATGTTAAGCAACATCGGTCAAGATCCCATAGTTTTGTCGTTCCGACACCATTATTTTCACTTAAGTTTACTTAGCCTAAACAAGTAGTTAAGCTTATTTAGACTAGAGAATTCTCTTTAACAATGTATGTTACCTTATCTGAGAGGTTCTCGTAAACACAAAAGTAATAAATTAAGTGTGTTCAAAAAGTTTAAAGGTGTATTATTATTTTTGAATGTGTACTTTTGTGGTTTTGTTTTGCAAGTAAAATGAAGCCCGCATGAGTAAGAGAATGATGTAAGGTAAAGTAGTTAAAGTTCAATAAATATATTATGGGGTGCATACCTGGTGCTCCAGCTGCACCTGCACGAGTTAGTAACATAAACTTGGTATTATACAGTGTACGAATTTTAAACAAACTGCAAAGAGAATTTGGTATAAAAGAAACCCAAAACAAGTCATTGAAGAAAACCACGAGCAAGTAAAACAAAAGCCGATGTCACATATGAAAGACTGAGAATAAGTATAAGAAATTAGTAAAGGTGGTGGCTTAGAGCTGTGTTGTGTGCTTTATTATCCAACACTGGCAAAAGCCACCAACTTGGCAATCCGAGGAAGGGTAACTCTAAACCTTGATCCAAGTGATTAGTCCATGGACCTTTATAAGATTTCATAAAAAAATTATTTAGTTTTTCATGCAAATAGTTTTACTTAATATTTAAAAGTAATCACACTTTCAAAAAAATTTCTATTAGGTTCATAGTGTTACATATAATTTGTAAAACACTTTAGTCCACGAGCTAATCACTCAAATCAAACTGGGAGTACCAACAACCTACGAGAGCTAGACGCAACTCCTATTAGGGGTTAGTGAATAGTATCATCAATCTTATCCCCTTTCCGGAATGATTTTTGGGGTAGGAGATAATATTCTAAATCCCACTTCGTATCCCTTGTTTATAACACATAAGCAATGTCACCATCACCCTTGCCACGAAGACCTCTGGCTCACACTAGCTTGATGATCCATATGTGGCTTAAAATATCCCCAATTAGTCATAATGATTTAAATACCTTATTCAAGACTCAAACCCCTGAGCATTGAGTTTAAATGTGAGATAAGTATTGTGGGGTATTTTATTGGAATTGGTGCATTAACATGTCCCAAATCATATCTTGGTGGATTCCTAAAAGATTTTGCAGATGATTTTCTTTAAGGAAAAATAATAGATTTAGATGTCCTTTAAAATGTACAAAATCTTGCCAAGGGCATCTGGGCATAGCCATAAACCACTTTAGACATTTATAGATCATTTTGAGTTCATCTAAGCTTATTATGTCATTGAATTAATCAACCTTAGTTAAGTTAAGTTTAGTTGTGGTGCTTTAATTTGTGCTCAATGAACTTTGGTGTGTAAATTAACCCATGAGTAGGGGAAACTAATCACTCATTGTTATGTAGATGAATTATAAGAGTAAAAACCCTTAGGCTAAACTAAGTTATTAAGGAGCCTTCCATCTCTTTTTAGTTGAACTTGAGCTCGTTGTGTTCAGTGATGTTTATGTTCAAACCCTCATTAAGTAATTTTAGATTAGCACTTGCTCACTACCAAGCTCTTAAAGATTAAGGGGTAAATTTGTCATTTTATAAAAGTTATATGATATAGTGTGTAATCTTCATTGAAAGTTTAAATTGCACTTAGCCATTAATTGGGGGTTTAAATTAGTGAGTTACCATCTTCTTAACTCAATCCCCCTCACATTAGGATCATAAAAAACTTAACCATCTTCAAATCCATAACAATTTGATTCATTACAAATTTACCTTTTGTAGAAAATGAAGTGACTTGTTCTTACCTCTTAACTATTTGTGATTCAATCACTTCGAAGAATTAATTATCATAAGTATTACCCTTTTACCTTTTGATTTGACCTAAATTTTAATTTGGAGTTCAAAGTTCCATAGTTATCCTTTTATCTCTAGGGTCCCTTACTTCATAATTTCTTTAATTTAACTGAAATGACTTTGAAATATTGTTGTTACCCTACTAATGGGCCAATTTATACACCAGAGAAGAATTTATGTATATTTTTTATTTTTATTTAACTATTAATAATTATTTTAATTCAAAATAAGTAATTGTCAAAGCTAATTAACTTAGTTAACCAAAACATCTTTTTCGCTCTCAAGGAAATTTTAAGAGGTTTACCTAGGTTAGAGGACCACTTAAAACAAATTTTATGAATTTTGGACTTATATATTAATTTTTAGTTTATTTTAAGAGATAAATAAATAGAAAATACAGTTTTTTTTCAAAATCTTTTTCTATATTTTTCATAAGTCCCTCGGTCTTCAAAGAAACCAAAGAAATTTTTTTTACATTTTTTTATTTTATTTCAATTTTTATAATTATTTTTTTAAAAAAAATAAGGAAAAATACATTTAAATAATAAAAATTCCTTTTCACATCTCTAAAAATTTATAAAAAATACTTTTAAGTGGTTTTCTTTTATTAGGGAGTAATTTGTGATATTTTGGGCACACTTATATTTTTGGTGATTTTTAATTATTTTTAAATTGGAAAATAGCTCAAAAATGAACTTTTTATTTTGATAAGAAATCGTTCAAACCAACTTTTACAAAATTGTATTTTATTTTATATAATTATTTAAAAAAAATTCTTATTTACTTAGAAAATACATTTTTACATTAAAAATAAATTTTTTGATTTTTAATTTTTTATAGGAGCTATACAAAAATATTTTCTTTATTTTGGGATATTTTGATGTTTTTTTAATTATTTCGTATTTTTTTAAGTTTTTAAATAATTTTTATTGGTCTTAAATGGAAAAATTATATTTTGAACTTTCTAAATTTGATTTTTATTTTTTCTAAGCTCCTCTGACCATAATGAACCTACCAATCTTGATTTTTATTTTTTTGACTTTTATTTTACTTTTTGCAATATTTTATTAAGATAATACTAAAAGTCCTAGAAATTTTGAACTTTTGATCATAGGGATGCCCTCTGATCTTGGAAAAACCACAAGAGGTCCCTAATGTCATTAGGAGTAAACCCTAAAAAATTTACTTAATTTGGATAATTTTCTAATCAATTTAAATTAATTTCCCTTATGGAGTTTTTAATTAATTAAAAATAAAATATTTAATAAATAATTTTTTTAATTTTAGATTTAATAAATTCTCCTGTGTTCACTGAACATAGAATTATTTTTAACTTTATTTTTGTGATTTTTCTACACCAAGATATCAATTATTGAAGTTTTTGTAATTAAATAATTCCAAAATACCGAAGTTTTGATCTTATCGACGTTGGTGCAATGTCAAACATCAGATCCGTCGAAGAAGACACGTCGCGCTTTCATTGTTTGTGCTTTACAAATCAACTTCCTTGTCAGCCCCGCGGTTCGTATTCCGCTCGCTCGTTTGACTTGATCTCAACCGCTTGTTCAATACATGTGAAAACATACGACATTTGTTCATCATCCTCGATCGCCCTAACCTAAGAACCATTTGTGTTCTAATCTTAATATCTTGCTAGATAGTTAAATAAATTAAGTGTGGTTTGTTCCAACATCTTGATCTAAGTGAGACGAACATATCCATAAGGCTACATATGCATGAAATTAAAATTTTCTTCACAACGGTCCAAAATGAGCACAAATTTATGGATTTTATTCTATAGCTTAGCCTAAGAGGTGAGGCATCAACTGAATTTGTTTTTGAGCTGCACCATAGGTACACGAACTTAATGCTTATGCACAGTATAACAATAGTTATGATGGTATTTTTCACTTATATTTCCTTATTTTGCAACAAAATAAAAAACTTGATCCTGAAGAAAAATAAGAATTTAAATTTTTAACTTATCTATATTTATATTGGGATACTACGCAAGTATACGTATCGTTACCAAGTAATATAAGACTTTTTGATTAAGACCTGAATATCGAACCCATAGGGAAGATTATTCAATATGCACTTTTTAGAAAGTTTTTCAATTTTTTAAGAAGATAATTACTTAAACTAAAAACGATTTTTGTCGGAATTTAAAATCTAAATATTTTTGGTATTTTTTGATATTTTAATGAAACAATAACAACTTAAAAAGATAACTAAAGTTTTTGTAGAAGAAAAGTACTTAATATGAAAATATTTTTCATCTTATCATAAATCAGTAATAAGTATAGAAATTCTGTTATGGAAGTATGTAAATTGTGTTGTGCCAAATAAGAGCAATAATATTCTTTACCCTTAGTAGAAATGCTATAAAGAACATTGGCTAATTTAAAGTTTGAGCAGTTCTGAAGACCGGCTAGGTAGGGAGGATACTAGCACTCACTCTAGAGTTCCCTCGATTCCCTCCACCTGGGGGCTAACATTCTCGTATCAGAACCTAAAACAATAAATCAAGTTGGGGGCTTTAACCTGTCACTTTAAAATCCTCTAACTCAACACCCATCAATGAATATTTCCCTATTTTTTTGCACTCAATCATATGAAATACATTCTCATTCATACAACCTCATGTGATTCTTTCTAATTGCTGACTGAGACAATAATAGCCTGGTTCTTACATGCTCTCACAACAAATTTTAATATATGGATTGGCCAAATCAAGAAGTAAATGAAGTGCATGGATTTAAATCATCACAACTTTTTCTAACATTAAATATCAATACTCTCCACAACTTCCATCTAAAACTTAATTACTTATCATTTTAAGAAGAAAAATAAAGAAAACTCTTCAGAATCCATGAAGAAAACAAAATCACACTTTAGTTTAAAAAAGAAGAAATCATTGTCAAACCAACAACTTGTCTCGATTAAAACCAAAAGTAGTATAAAACAAAAAGATAACAACTTATCTCAAGTCCTCCACCAAACTCTTAAAGTTCCTTTGAATCTCTTCTCTTTTACAATCACTCAAAGAAAATTAACAAAAAGGATAAAGTAAATAAAAAGTGGTTCGTGAAAATCTCTCCGAACTAACTCCCTAAAGAAGAACTTTCAAAACTTGCCAATATTTTCAAGACTCTTTTCTAAGTCCTCTCTTCTTTCTTTTATAGTTTTCCAAGAGGTGCCTTAGAATCCCTTCAAAATGTGTCTTTATTCGATGTATTTCCCCAAGAGACGCATCCTTTCATGATAATTTTTGTCCATGATGGTTACAACCACCTATTAAGCTAATGGGTGCCTCAAAAACCTCTTCGAAATTCATAAAAACCAATTTTACTCGTCTAGTAACTGCCACTGGCGCTTAAGCATGGGGTCTTGGTGCTTAGGCACGACCTTCTCTGTTTAACTGGCGCCTAAGTGTCGGATCTGACGCTTAGGCGCGAAAACTCTTTTACAAAATTTTTCACCTTTTTGCTCCAAATTTGATACTTTTTCACTCCTTTAAGCATTTTTTCCATTTTTACTTATATCTGCAAGAAAAACACAGAAATACCTTCCATTAAAGTGCAACATTTCAAAAATAGGTATAAAAATGTGCCTAAAAACACTATATATTTTAGGTGCATAAAAATCCCCCAAACTTAAAATGTTATTAATCCTAAAGTGACAATTCAATCTTTAAAAACCAAATATATATGATATGTATATGAGTTTATTTAGGAGTTACTAAAATTTAGATTCAGAAATACAATAGTCCAATTTAGAAAAAATAATTAGTAAATGAGACCAACTTAAAGTTTTAAAATTTTTAATGTTAAGAACTATAAAATATGAGTTCTTATCTAATTCAGAATTATTGTAAGTTTTCTAAATTTAGATTTTAATTCTTTTATTTTCTCTACTTAAAAATTTTTATTAAAAATAATTTCACTTACTATATTATATTTATAAGCTTAAGCTTTCATCAAGTCTAAAAGATCAAATGTAGAACCCATTTTTGATTAGACACTAATCCTCAAGCTTCTCCTTTTCTTTTTCATTTCTTTTTCTTTTCTTTTTCTTCTCTTTTTCTTCTTTTCTTCTTCTTTTTCTTCTTTTCTTCTTCTTTTTCAGGCAAAAATTACTATATATGGATAAACCTTTAATGATTTTGAATTCCACTCCTCTATTCCTAAAGAAAAGTCTTGATATAAAATTTTTACTTATAAATATAATAATAGTTTGAAAATCATTATAATAAAATAAATTTAAGTATTAAAAATAAAAGTCTAAATTTTCTAAAATTTTCAAATATACAATTTTTCTTACTAAAGATAGTCACTTATATTAATCATTTTATATACTAAAAATATTTAACATAAAGTTTTCTTCATTACTTAAAATTTTAACTAAATTTTCTTACTCATTTCTAAAATCAAAATTTACTTCCCTAATATAACTTCATATACATGATCAATTTTTCTTTTAAAATCAAATTATCTTGTAGTACATTTGAGAACAAATAAAATTCCAGTTTCGAAAATATTTTTCATCCCCCCAACATAAAATTTTTAATAGATTAAACAATTTAGCATTAGATATATATAAGCAGGAATGACAATTTAAAAATAACATGCTAATAGAAATTTTAAACCCTAATGATACAAGTATAACTAAAAACAAGAGTAAAAATAATTTTTTGATCAAATTTTCTATATTTTCATTTTACTTTAACATGTAGAGATTCAAATAGACTTCTAAACAGTGAGTATATACATAAAAGCAAACATACACACTACTGACATCACAATCTTAACATAAAGACAAACTTCCAAACATGATAAAAGAAAAATAAAGGGTAGCAGTTTCTAAATTTCAAGTTTAAGATCTAAGCTAGCAAGATTTTCTACTTTATAACATATATGAACTTAAGTTAAGTTCTAAACTAACTAAATCACATTACTAAACACAAAACAACAGTTACTATCCTAAAATTTAAAAATAAAGTATTAACTACCACAAACTCCATAATAATAATAAAACATAAAAGTCCAAAACAACACACAGATGCAGATGTAGCAAGCTCTGACCACATAGTTCATATCATATTACAATCATAAAATTAATCTGTCAGCTCTACTCTTCACTGTACCCTTTTTCTGCAGGCTCATAATCAGGATATCGAGGATATGGAGGATATTGCACTACTGGTTCAGCTCTAATCAGGCTCTCCAAAGATGAGTGGAATTTCTCTTCATAATAACTTTTCCTTCTATTATAACTATTAGTATGATCTGCAAAAATATCTAAATTTTGTACCTTATCTGCGGTAAAATTGATATTATCCATCATCTTCTGCAATAACTCATCCCAAGTCTTAGTAGAATGACCTCTAGATGTAGAAGCACGTGAAGCAGATGGTCTTGATGAAGATGCAGCAGACGTCTCTAATCCATAGCTTCTGGAAAATCCTCCTCTCCAGCCAAAAATTGAATGCTTCGAATAAGTCTTCAAATTCACCTTCGTGATGGGCTTTAGATGTAACAGAACTTCTTCCCAACTATCATACTTTACTCCAGCCTGCTCGCATAAAGAAAATATCAAGGAAGCAAATCTCATACCTGCATTAGTAGCAACAGCAACTGAACTGATTAAAGTGTGATAGATCAAAGCCCCTATATTGATGGGCTTTCTCTTCTGAATACAATAATTCAACGTCGCCCTCTCTCTGGTCACTTCACTGAGATGATTGGTCGAAAGCAGAAATAAAATAGTGTCAGGCCTTTGAAAGTGCACATAACTTTGAAGTTGGGAAATTAACTCTCCTCTCATTGGTAATCTTCCAAAGTCCTCTCCCAATAGTCAAGTATGAAATAATGTCATCTAACTCCGCTTCAATAGGACTATAATTTGCATAAAAAACATAAGGTATCTAGTGGTAAATGGTAAAACAAGTTGATTACCTCTGGAGTAAAAGGTACTAACTTTCCTATAACCATAACTCGATCTTCCTCAACCTCTGGGAGATTTGCATAAAACTCCCTTACAACATAAATTACAACGGCAGCAGAGAAACAACAGAACTGTTCTCAATGTCGGCAGACTATCAGGTTTTCCAATTCTCCACCTGGACTCTTGAAACACCGCTCCTGAATCAATTTTTGTCACTGAAGAGCATCACTATGTCAATCCTGAGCTTTTGAACTGACAAATTTGCTCAAATCAAGTGGGATTTTTTCCTTTGCTCTTTTTCATTCTTGGTGCCATTCTACAAATTTGATAAATTCCAAAAATAACTTTAAAAATCAAGTTTAAATCACTAAACTAAACTTCCAAAAGCACTAACTAAACTTCCCAAACAATCCCCATAGATTTTTCTTCACTTTTCACCAAGAATAGTACATTTTTGAAATCTTCTAAATGTGCTTAAAATATATGGTGAAAATCCAAAATTTTTGCATAGAAGTAAAGCTCTTACTTCAAGGAACTTGAATCTAGCAAATCTTGCTTGATTCCACCAAGAAATCTCCAAATTTCACTTATCCTAGACCTCAAAAATGTGAACTCAAGTTAGGGAAGACGATATGAGGCGTTTAAAATGGAATTTTTGGACCAGAAATTCAGTTTTAACCATTTTTTAACCTGTTTTCGTGAATAGGCGCTTGAGCGCGGGTAAGTGGCGCTTAGGCGCCGACCTCTCAGGTTGGCTCGCGCTTAAGTGCGAGATGCGGCGCTTAGGCACCAGTGCACAACTTTTGAAAATTTTAAATTTAAGTAAAATGCACTATTAGCTTAAGTAAAACATCCCTAAATAATCTCATAGTGCTTAAATGACTATTCTTACTTCATATAACTCCCTTTTCTCTCAAAATTCTTCATAATAATTAATTCAATTCGAGGCTAAAAATAACACAAATTTTCACAAAAACAAACTTATATTAATTCACAAACAAGTAAAAACACATTTAACACTTAGTTCTCTCTCCAAATAGTCTTGGATGAGAAAAATTTCCTAAGTACAAAACACTTAATATACATTTACAATTAAACACATAAGTGACGCAAACACTAAACACAAGACATAAACACTAACACACTTAAAAACATGACTCCAAACACACAATTCCTAACACTTAACTTAATGCCACTCTTCATTAGAAGGAAAGAATTCTTGTCGCTCTGTAGTCTCTCTGGGAATATAGAGTTGATAAAACGGACGGTGGTGACGAGCTCTAATACTATCATCTTCGATCCACTTTTGCTTAAGGAACATCATCTTATCCACTTCCTCTACATAACTGGTATAGCTGAATTGCATTTTAAGTTGCCACCCAATATGTTCTAGATGAGCATGCAATTCAAGCACCTTAGTCTCTAATACATATATAGTATTCTCCGTCTGGTTGATCTTCTCTGATATCCCTTCAATACTAACGTCTAAGAAACTAAGAAACCGTTATACATCTCATGTGCACTTTGAATAGTGAACTTGTTCCTCATGGCTTCTTCCTTCTTCTTCAAATCCATCTCGCATGAAGACATTTTCTCTAAATCTCTCTCTTTCTTAGACTTTTAGGGCTAAAAATAATCCGGGGTGAAATTCCTTCACAAACCCCTTCTATCTATAGGCCTAATTACCCCTCATAATTTCTAGGCACGACTAGAAACTACCAAGACATGTTTATTCCAACTAAATTGCAGTTACATCTTCTAGAAATCAAAATTTGCACATGTGATTAAACTGCCATGCTTAAGCACCGGATCTGGCGTTAGCCAGTGCACATTTTTGCACTAGTCAACTTAACGTCCAAATTCTCATTCTAACATGTCTAGGTCACTAAATAAAGTCTAAAAATCATTACTAGCACATAATAAACTCAAAAATACTACCCCAAATTTCTTAATCAAACTCAAAATAACAATCAAAGAAAGAACACACTGATAACTATGGGTTGCCTCCCACAAAACACTTGGTTTTACGTCTTCAGCCTGACGTAACCAGTGCTCATTCTGGTTGACCCAACATCATTCCATCATTATATTTATGCTAATCCCCTATATAATAAGGTTTCAGTCTATGTCCATTCAATTTAAAAATTTTCTCAGAATTAGGATCTTTAATATCCATAGCTCAACAAGGATAAACTTTTATCACAACAAATGGGGCCATCTACCTAAGCTTAAGTTTGCCTATAAATAATCTTAACCTTCAAAATTTTCTATTTATTTAAATTCTGAAGATGAAAAAAACCTTTAAAAATTCATATCTTGACATGAAAAAATCACAAAAATATGACAAAAAAAACCCCTCGATTCAGAAAAATGAGGAGAAAATCATGGAAGTGAAATCAAAATTACATTATATAGCAAAACTTGTTGCCCTGACTGAAAATTTTTAGTAAGAATCTTTTGATCATGCCATATTTTCATCTTTTCTTTATAAATTTTAGCACTCTCAAAAGATCCATTCCTTATCTCTTCAAGTTCATTTAATTGTAACAATCTTTTCTTACCAGCTTTTTTTAAATTATAATTGAACTCTTTAATAGCCCAATATGCTTTATGCTCAAGTTCAACTAGTATGTTACAAGTTTTCCCAAATATTAGCCTATATGGAGACATTCCTATAGGAGTTCTTTATGCAGTCCTATAAGCCCACAAAGCATAATCAAGTTTGACTGACCAGACCACTTTTATTGGATTCAAAGATTTTTTCATAATTCTTTTAATTTCCCGATTGGATAATTCAACCAAACCACTTGTATGAAGATGATAAGCAGTAGCAATCCTATAATTTATATGATATTTCTTTAATGACTTTTCCATAATGACATTTCTAAAATGACTTCCCCCATCAGTAATGATAACTCTCGGCATCCCAAATCTACAAAATATGTTCACTTTGAAAAAAATTGTAACACTTTGAGCTTCACATCGAGGTAAAGCAACAACTTCTATCCATTTGGATACATAGTCCGCTGCTAACAAAATATATAAATTTACAAAAGATGGTATAGATGGCCCCATAAAATCTAATCCCCAAACATCAAATATTTCAACTTCTAGCATATAATTGAGGGGCATCTCATTTCTTCTAAAAATATTGCCTACTATTTGATATCTATCACAAGTTTTTATATAAGTTGTAACATCTCTAAACATTGTAGGCCAATAAAATCCAGATTGTAGAATTTTGTATGCTATTTTATCAACACCAAAATGTCCCCCAAAATTAGAATGTTGACATTTTTGGATAATTTCGTAAGTTTCTTATAATGGTACACATCTTCGAATGATCAGATCCTTTCTTTGTTTATATAAATATGGGCCATCCCTAAAATAAGTCTTAGCTTCAAAAATAAATTTCCTCACTTATTGGTATTTCATTCCATAGGGTTTAAGATCACCAACTATATTGTTCACAATGTCAGCATACCACGAAACACGCCACTCATTACAGTGAACAAATTTTCATCTGGAAAATGTTCATTAATTTCTTTTTCAAAACAGAGTGGTTTTTCTAATTCAAACCTGGATAAATGATTATCAATTTGATTTTCAGTTCCCTTTTGATCTATTATTTCAAAAACAAATTCTTGTAAAAGAAGAATCCATCTTATAAGTCTCGGTTTAGTATCCTTCTTTTTCATTAAGTACTTAATAGCAGAATAATCTGTATGTACTGTACAATGAGTTCCAATCAAATTTGATCTAAATTTATCAAAGGCATATACTATTGCTAATAACTCTTTTTTTTGTTGTCATATAATTAATTTGAGTTTCATTAAGAGTTTTAATAGCATAGTAAATAAATTTGAACATTTTATCATATCGTTGTACTAAAACAACTCTAATAGCATAATCACTTGCATCACACATAAGTTCAAAATGTTTTTCTCAATTTGGTGAAATTATAATTGGTGCAGTGATTAATTTTTCTTTTAATAATTTAAAAGTTTTTAGGCATTTCTCATCAAAATTAAAAACTGCATCTTTCTCTAATAAATGGCATAAAGGCTTAGCAATCTTATAAAAGTCCTTAGTATATTGCATGTAAAATCCAACATGTCCTAAAAAACTCCTAATTTCCCTTACATTTGTTGGTAAGGTAAATTACCAATCACTTAAATTTTAGCAGGATCTACTTCCATATCATTCTCTGATATTTGATGACCTAATACAATTCCTCCTGCTACCTTAGATTGGCATTTTTCCCAGTAAGGACTAAATTTATTTCTTCACATCGCTTAAGAGCTTTAAATAAATGTTTTAAACATGAGTTAAATAAATTTCCAAACACTGAAAAGTCATCCATAAAGACTTCAATCTATTTTTTAATTAAATCATAAAAAAATGTAGCAGGGGCATTACATAAACCAAAGGGCATTCTTCTAAAAGCAAAAGTACCATAAGGACTAGTAAATGTTGTTTTCTCTTGATCCTCATGAAATATTTGAATTTGGTGATAACTGGTATATCCATCCAAAAAATAAAAGTATTTGTGCCCAGCTTGTCCATCCAGCATTTGATTTAGAAATGATAGTGGAAAATGATCTTTCTTAGTGACAAGATTTAATTTTCTATAATCAATGCATATTCTCCACCCTAAAACTTGTCTAGTAGGTATCAACTCATTATGCTCATTTACAGTTACAGTTACTCCTCCTTGCTTAGCACTGAAATAGGGTAGATAATTCCAGCATCCAACCACTTTAAAATTTCTTTCTTAGCAACCTCTTTTATAACAGGATTTAATCTCCTTTGTGGATCAACTCTGGATTTGCAATTTTCTTCCAAATTAATTCTATGCATACAAATTGAAGGACTAATTTCTTTAATATCAGCAATTTTCTATCCGAAGGCATTCTTAAAATGTTTCAGAATTTTCATCAGCTTTTCTTTTTCTTCCTTTGTTAACTTCGAGGAAATTATAATAGGTAAAGTAGAGGAATCTCGTAAAGGCATATTTTAATTGTTTAGGAAGTAATTTCAACTCAAGTTTTGGAGGTTTTTCAATAGATGGAAAAAATGATTTATCTTATTTTATCGTGTCCAAAATTTCAAAACTTTCTTGAACATAACTTGAATCTTTCTTAAAAGGGTTTACACATTGATTTAATTCCTCTTCTTGCTCGTGTTCCAAATCTTTTTCTTCAAATTTTTCTTCATAAGTAGTCTTGAAATGACATTCGCTCAGATATCTTATAAGATCCATTCTATAGTTTTCATCATCTTTACCTTTTGTAGGGTATTTCATTGATTTTGAAATGTTAAAAGTAATAGTTTGATCATTGACGCACATTGTTGATTACCCTTTCTACACATCTATCATTGCTCTTCCTGTGGTTAGGAAAGGTCTCCCCAAAATGATGGGTATCTCTTTATCTTCCTCCCTATCTGGCACAATGAAATCAACAGGAAAGATAAATTGATCCACTTTCACTAGGACATCTTATATAACTCCTTTAGGATAAGTTATTGAACGATCTGCTAACTGCAGAGTTACAGTAGTAGGGGTTATTTCTCCTAATCTCAATCTCTTAAATATTGATAATGACATAAGATTAATGCTTGCACCTAAATCACATAAAGTTTTCACATAAAATAAGTCTTCTATTGCACATGGAATTGTAAAGCTACCAGGATCTTTAAGCTTTTCAGAAAGTTTCTTCTGTGTTATAGCACTGCACTCCTCACTTAGTGCAACAGTCTTATTATCTTTGAACTTCCTTTTTTTGTTGAGAATATTCTTCATAAACTTTACATAGCTTGACATTTGTTCTAAGGCTTCAACAAATGGAATATTGATTATAAGCTTCTTAAATATTTCCAGAAATTTTGAAAATTGCTTATCCAACTTCTATTGTCGAAGTCTTTGAGGAAATGGAGGTGTTAGTTTTTTTAAATCAATTTTCAACAGAGAAATAGGTCTTTCAAAATCTTTCAGAGTGTCTTCTTTTGATCCTTAAATTTCTTTTCTCTCTACTTTAATTTCTTTTTAAACCCTACCTTCCAACTCTCTTCTGCTTCTAAGTTGTACGGATTTTAACTTGCTCTTTATTCTGGTGTTTTGGATTTGATTCAGTATTACTAGGAAGTGTTCCTTAGGATCTATTACTTAATGAACTTGAAATTTTCCCAAGTTGATTCTTAATATTTCTAATTGTAGCTCATTGACTTTGTAACTAATTACCCATTTGTAACACCACTTCTTCTATAGACAACTTCTTCTCCTTAAACTGTGTATTATTGTTGATTCCTGGAGGATAAATAGATCTATAATTATTATTCCCTTGGTGGTTCCAGTTTCCTAATGGGTTTACTTGGTTGTTCTCCCATTGCTGATTATTACCATTTGAATTGTTATTCCAGTTAAAGTTGGGAAGGTTCTTCCAACCTGGGTTATAATAATTGGAATATGGGTTATTTTGCTTATTATTTATGGAATTTAAAGTTTCTAATGATGCTTGAGAATCTATTATTTGACCTGATGAATTCTCTTCAATCATGGAAATTTGTTGAGAAAAATTCATTCCAAATTGGTCTATATTCCTTGAAATTGCAGCAACTTAATTTGCTAACATAGTGAATGCAACAGTTTCATGAATGTTGGCTACTTTCTTAGGATTTATCCTCTCAGAAAGCTAATGAAAATTATTGGTATCCATCTCTTCAATTAAAGCATAAGCATCATGAAATGGTCTTGACATCAATGAACAACCAGCAACAACATCGATAATAGATCTAAGAGAACCAATTAATCCATTATAAAAAGTTTGATGTATTAACCAATCTGGTATAACATGGTGTGTACTCTTTCTTAAGAGTTGTTTAAATCGTTCCCATGCTTCATAAATAGATTCCACTTCAAAATGATTAAAAGATGTAATATCATTTCCAAGCATCACAGTTTTTATGGTGAAAAATATTTAGCAAGGAATTTTTTGTGCTAAATCATCCCAAGTTCTGACAGATCTAAGTGCTAACAAATTCAACCACCTCTTAGCTTTATCCCTCAGTGAGAAATGAAATAAACTATGTCTTATGGCATTATCAGAAACATCATCGTATTTAAATGTAGCACATATTTCAAGAAAATTGGTAAGATGTAAACTTGGATCTTCAGTTGGTGATCCCCCAAACTGATTATTTGATACCATTTATATAATAGTACATTTAAGCTCAAATGAATTAGCCACTACAGTAGGTTTTTGAATACTATAATGAAGTTCATCTACAGTAGGGTTGACATAATCTCTTAAAGGTCTAAACTCTTGATGAATTTCAACATTTTGATTATTTTGGTTTTCCATTTATGTAATTTTTTTATATTTTTCAAGATTTTTTTATTTTTTTTTTATTTTTCTAATTTTTCTAATTGTTCTTTCTAATTCAGAATCGTAGGGCACTAGTCCTTCAGAACCAGATCTACGCATACACTAACATAAAATAAAATAAAATAAAATAAAATAAGCCATAAAAAAATAAGATTCAATATTTAAAGTTTAAATAAAACTTTTAAAGTTTAAAGAAGACTTTCTAAAAATAGAAATTTACTTAGTTTTCTTCCCCGGAAACTGCGCCAAAATTTTTTTTACACGAACTTAATACTTATGCACATTATAACAATAGTTCTGATTGTATTTTTCACTTATAATTCCTTATTCACAACAAAATAAAAACTTGATCCTCAAGAAAAATAATAATTTAACTTTTTAATATATATATATATATATATATATATATATATATATAT
>NEWO01000185.1:416842-446512 GCA_003013225.1 Phalaenopsis aphrodite
AGGGAAGATTATGCAATATGCACTTTTTAGAAAGTTTTTCTATTTTTAAAAAGATAATTACTTAAAATAAAAATGATTTTTGTAGGAATTTAAAATTTAAATTTTTTTGGTATTTTCGATATTTTAACGAAATATTAACAACTTAAAAAGATAACGAAAGTTTTTGTAGAAGAAAAGTACTTAATATGAAAATATCTTTCTTCTTATCATGAATTAGTAATAAGTATTAGAATTATATTGTGGAAGTATGCAAATTATATTGTGCCAAATAGGAGCAATAATATTCTTTACCCTTACTAGAGATGTTATAAAGAATATTGGCTAATTTAAAGTTTAAATTGTTCTGAAGACAGGTTAGGCAGGGAAGATACTAGCTCTAACTCTAGAGTTCCCTTGATTCCCTCCTTATGGGGGCTAACGTTCTCATATTAGAACCTAAAAAAATAAACCAAGTTGAGAGTTTTAACCTGTCACTTTAAAGTCTTCTAACTTTGCACCCATCAATGAATATTTCCCTATTTATTTGCACTCAATCATATGAACTACATTCTTATTGATACTACCTCATGTGATTCTTTCCAATTATTGAATGAGACAATACCAGCCCGGTTCTTACATGTTCTCACAACAAATTTTAACTCTGGATTGGCTAAATCAAGAAGTAAATGAAGTGCATAGATTTAAATCATCACAACTTCTTCCAACATTAAAGATCAATACTCTCCACAACTTCCATCTAAAACTTAATTACTTTTCATTTTAAGAAGAAAGATAATGAAAACTATTCAGAATCCAAGGAGAAAATAAAACCACACTTTAGTTTAAAAGAAGAAATCATTGGCAAACCAACAACAAGTTTTGATTAAAACCAAAAGTAGTCTAAACAAAAAGATAAAAACTTATCTCAAGTCTTCCACCAAACTCTTGAAGTTCTTTTGAATCTCTTCTCTTTTATAATCACTCAAAACAAAATAACAAAAAGGATAAACTAAATAAAAAGTGGTTCCTGAGAATCTCTCCGAACTAACTCCCAAGAGAAGAACTTTCAAAACTTGCCAATATTTTCAGAACTCTTTTCTAAGTCCTCTCTTCTTTCTTTTATAATTTTCCAAGAGGTGCCTTGGGATGTCTTCAAAATGTGTCTTGATTTGATGTATTTTACCAAGAGATGCATCCTTTCATGATAATTTTCATCCATGGTGGTTACAAGCACCTATTAAGCTAATGGGTGCCTCAAAAATCAGCTTGGTCTAAGACTGGGTTGGAGGGCCCAGAATGATGGTGCCATGATTGTGGAAGTAGTTTTAGAGTGTTGGGAAGATTTTGAGATGGTCAAATTTGAGTTATTGAAGGTTTATTCCAAGGCCGAGAAATACTTTAGAATTGAGCTTAAAAATTAAGGTTTTGTGGTCTGTTTGAGTTCTTAAAAATTTTGAGGACGAGCTTTGTGAGGCTGTGAGGAGGTTTGAGAAAAATTTGGCAAGGCTTCGTCAAGGTCTTGTGCACTCTATGCTTAAGGTTTGGTTGAGGTAGGACTAGGTTAGGTGAGACTTGATTCTAGTCTTAATTTAGTTAGGTCTAATTTAGATTATACTTAAGTTAGGTTCTGATTAAGATATACCTAAGTCATGTCCTATTTTAATTAGGTTTATTTTGTGTCAGACCTAAGATACGCTTGACGTTCAAGTTAAATTAGGGCAGGTCTAGGTTGGGTTAGACCTAACTCAAGTATTAATTTAATCATGTCTAAGTTGGGTTAGACCTAATTCAAGACTGGGATTTGAGTTGTGTTAATCTGGGTTTAGGTTGGGTTGGACCTAGCTTTAAATTGAGATTTTAGTTGAGCTATTTCAAATTTAAGTTAGACCTTAAATGAACTTAAGGTTAGTCTAGAGTTACATCTATGTTCGAGCTAGACCTAACTTAAGTTTAAAGTTGATTTTTGGGCTGAGTCTAGGTATAGTTGGCCCTAAATTAAATATCATTTGGATAGGCCTAATTTATGTTAGAACTAAGCAAAATCTAAAAGGCAGTCAGGTTGAGCTAGATCTAAGTGGATTCAAAACTAGGTTGAATTTAGATTTATTTAATTGGGTTAGGCCTGTCGACGTTATTTTAGTTAAGGAGTTGCTTGTAGGAAGCTGTTGATCACTGGAATCGAAATCCCGTCACTTGCTTCAGAAATACATTTTAATTTATATATATATATATATATATATATATATAAATTTATAGAAAAATATGAAATCAAACTTACCCCATACTTTTCATAGTTTAAATGAAAGAGCACTATAGCTCAAACCCTGTATCTATCCCAAAGTATAAATACAAAACTTGAGGATGAGGCTCGATCAAATAAACTAAGAAATATATGACATCCGTTTGGTTTGCAAAACAATTTTATTTGCCGACAAGTTCCTCTATTTAACATGAAGAATTAAATAGGGTTTGTGTTAAGCTGGGTTCAAACAAGTTTCCTATAAGGCCAAGCCCCTGTAGTTAATTACATCTTAGATAACCGAAGTCACCTAAGAAAACTCTTGATAAAAATCAGGAAATATTATCTTCATAGAGTTCAAAAGGATTGGACTTTTCAACAAAATCAGACAAAGAAGTGTGAAATGAGAATGACTCAAATTTGGAACATTTTATTTTTGGAATCCAAAGGAGGAAGAATTAGGGGATGTCATGGATCCAGAGGAGAACCTGAGTGACTTACCAATCTATCCTATTGTTTGGCTTCAGTTTTGAGGAGAAATTATTTGAATGTTTAATCTTGCCAATTTTATTAGTTAGGGCTTACATTTATGTGAAACGATCACACAAATAGCCTGAAAATGTAAGGGTCTAGGTCGTGATGGATGACAACCTAAGAATCCTAAAATGAGTTAGAGCTTATATTGTATAGCATAGCTGTACAAAAGGCCTAAATATGAGGTGAGGATTTATGTTGCATAAGCAAACAACCTCGAAGTACTATGGCTTTGGTTATTTAATTCAATGGAAGGAATGGTTTAGTTGGGAAGACAGGTTTTGCCGTTGAAGATGGTCGTGCTTCCCATCATGTTAGCTCCAAACTCCTGGTCGTGGCGATTTTAAGTTTTCTAAGGTGTCAGGTTATAATGTCAAATCAGGTGGCCTTATGGTTATAGTTCTTTAAAAATTTTATGGGGGCATGTTAAAGTTGATTAGAGCAACACCGGTTAGGATCCTACGGTTCCCTCATTCTGATACCACTATTTTCTATTAGATTCACTTAGTCTAAATAAATTTACTAAACACAACTTAATGAGTTCCGTACTTACGTTTAGACCGTGTGAAGTCTCGTTAGGGACTGTAGGTTACCTCCTCCGAGGGATTCCCGATCATCCGATAGAGACGTCTTAATTTAGTTGAAATAGTTGTTTTGTGATGTTTGTGAATAAATTTTGAGTTTTCTTATTTTTTGAATGTTGTGGAGAGGATTTTTATCTTGGTTGATTTTGGTTTT
The DNA here is from genome assembly GCA_003013225.1 of Phalaenopsis aphrodite. NCBI lineage: Eukaryota > Viridiplantae > Streptophyta > Magnoliopsida > Asparagales > Orchidaceae > Phalaenopsis > Phalaenopsis aphrodite. The sequence continues at coordinate 420,333 of NEWO01000185.1, forward strand.
AGATTTTGTTTTGGTTTTACGGTTATCCTATCAGTTTTGGTTTTCATGTAGGGTGGCATCGTTGTTTAACATGCAAGTTTTGTAAGCATAAAAGTATAGAGTCGTAAATATAGAAAAAGACAGTACTGTAAACTGTAAAAGCGTACCCGACAAGTCTTCTCGTTCCACCACCTGAAACAAAACGCATGTGAGGGTATTTTATGTAAAACAAAAAAATAAAGATCTGGTGATCTACTAAAATCCTAAATCATATCTTGGGGAGCACCTCTTAATTTGACTAAGGAAAATTTCATAAAGAAAAACATGTCAAGTTTAGTAGACCTCCGAGGTATCTAAATGGTCGGGAGAAAGAAGCAGGTCCATGCTTCCCTCTCACCGCCTGGTGGAAAGTCTCGAGCTCATTTAAACTTATTATATTGCTTAATAACTCATCCTGTAAATACCTCTAATGCTCAGTGAACATTGATGTTTCCATTATCCCTAAGAGTAGGGGAATCATCACTTGTAATTTAATTTGAGAATTATGTAGGTGAAGACCTTTAAAGGGGCAAGCTAGTGTTATTGAGACATTTAGCCAATTTTATCTTTAATTTGGGCTTGTAGTGTTTTAAAGGTGTTAAATTTCTAGCTACATTCACTTTTCTAATCCTCATTTAATCAAATTTGATTTAGCTTAGGTCACTACTAAGCCCTTAAGATCCGGGTGGATGTCTTAATAATTTATAAAAGAAATTGAATCTTAAGTGATGATGATTTATTATCAAAACTTTTGAATGTCATTTGAACATCAAATGGGGGTATTAAATTAATGAGTTATACACACCCAAAATTATACCCCTAAGTCTAGGATCATTTAATTTGGCAGACTTCCAAATTCTAACTATCTAAGAAATTTCAAATTTATCCTTTAATTGGAAAAATTGAGATTGGTTTCTACCAATTAATCCCTGGTGTTTCAATCATCCAAATATGTTAATTAAGATCAAAGGTTGCCAAATTCCCTTTCTTGAATTACCAAAATTACACTTTTGACCTAAGGCTCTATCACTTCATAAGTCATCAAATTTAATTCAATTGACTTTGGACTTTTCATCTCAACTTACTCATTGTTCAATTAAGATATCAGAGGAGAAAATGTGATTTTTCAAATTTTAATTTAATTTATATAATTATTGATATGCAAAATAGAATCTTTCAAAGAAAATTCAACAACCTGAACAAGGAAAAGCATAATCCATTGAAATTTTTACTAGAGGCAGACTTATACTAGAGAACCACTTTGCCCAAATTTCATGATTTTTTAAGTTTTATTTGAATTATTAGAATTATTTTAAGTTATGGAGTATTAATTAATTATAAAAATATTTTACATATGGAAAATTAATTTTTATATTTTTGTTAAATCCCTTTAATGTTGAGGAACCCAGTGAAACAAATTTTACATTTTTTTTGATTTTTCTTTGAATTATTGAAATTATTTAAGTGAAAACTTGAGTAAAAAATATTTTTAGCCTTTAGAAAATTATTTTAAGATTTAAAATTCAATATCTTCACTTAGAAAATTAGGAAAAATATTTTAATTGCTCATAAATGCTTAAGAAAAAAATTAGAATGTTTCCATGAATTTTATTAATTTTGTAATTTTTATTATTTTTTTAAATTATTTAAATATTTAAAAATAAGGTTAAAAATGAAATTATCATTTTAATTAAAATTTTATTTTTAGAAAATTCTCTTGATCACATAGGACCCCCAAAACTAATTTTTATAATTTTTTTAGTTATATTTTAATTATTAAAATTTATTTTAGTATCAAAATGACATTTAACTTAGAAAATCAAGTTTTGTTATCAAATGAACACCAAATATCTTAAAATTTTTATGGGGAGTTCTCTGAACTTTAGATTATAGTGGAGATTAAAAATCAAGTCATTTAGATGTTTATTTTTCCCAAATCAAATTTCTTTGTGTTTTAGGGTTTTGTGAAAGTAAAGTGTGTTCTTAATGACTTGGCCCATGAAAATTTTTCCAAAGGGTTCTCTAGTCAGAATAAACCTTTCAAAATTTCTTTGGATTTTTCTAAGTAACATGCTAATTATTATGATTAATTTATGTAAATAATAGACATAAACTTGAAAAATATGAATCTCTATCTAGAGGTCTTCTCTGACCTTGGAAAATTGAGAGAATATCACTCATGACAGAGGCAACAACATGCAAAAATATTAAGCCATGGTGAAATGTCTACATGCGTGGAGAGTTAAAAGACTAAAAACCCTATTTAATTAATTAAAAATAAACTATGCATCAAATAAACTTCAAACCATTTTCACATTGTTCTCCTCTATTCACTGAGCAAGAGGGTATTTTTCTTTATTTCTCTAATATTTCTATGCAAAGATATGAATTTTTAAAGATCAGGACCTTTGGAAGGCAGGGAGTGTGACAACGTACACGCTTCCCATGTCCTTCTCATCAGTTGCAAGGTTTGGTGTCCCGAAATTGACTTGGCTTTGCCAAAAGGCCTCATCTCCAAAGCCCGGCTCGCGAGGCATCCCTATGGCTGTAGGGAATTCTCCCCCTCTCTTGAGACATGCTATGTTTCCCTTCTCCATTCCCAAGTCAAAGGTGGTTTTTCTACTTAACCATGCGGTGATGATTGGATCCTAGGCAGCGCCAAACAGCGACGCGACGTGCTCTAATTTGCTGTGCTTTCTACCCTGGCATGCCACACACCCTGCAGTTCTAGCACCAAGAGTTCGTCCAGCTAGATCTCATCCGTTGACGAGATAAAGGAGCGATCGGATGACTCCCCGTCATCGTCCCTAAGTGACCTAACCTGAGAACCGTCCACACTAAAACCTTAAGCTCTCCCTCTAGACTCAACCAAATCTCATGGGGTTTGTTCCTATGAGTTCATATACTCAAGATAAACCTATCTATAAGGATTATACAGTATGAAATATAGTAAATACGAATGGAGAGTAAAACTAGGCTCAGATTAGGGTTAAGGTTCAATACCTTTGTTTGAGAGGGGAGACCTTAATCAGATGGTTGTAGTAGTTTTAATTAGGTCCAACAAACCTCCAGATGAAGTCTCAGGCCTTGGTGAGTTGCCTAGGTATGAAATCAATAAATCTCAATTTCAGGTGTTGATTGAAGTCTACACTAGGGGCTGTTTAAAAGGGGGATTTTTTAGGGGATCAACTCCTCTCACTGTAAGGATGGTGTGTGCAAAATTAATTGATATTTGGTTCAGTGTAGAGCTGTGGGGAAATATGTCCTGATTTAAACTGAAACTTTGAGCTCAAAATTGAACTCATACAGAGGGAGCCAGAGGGGGAAAAGGGTTGGCTTGAACTGAGGAGGTCTTAGGGAGTCTCTAGAAGCAAATTGGCAGAGTTTCCTTAAGAAAGTTTCAGTTCTCCCCCATTGGCCATGGAGGCGAGCTTTAAATAAAATGGCCTAAGCTGGCTGCCAGGGCCAGTTGGGGGGTGGAAAATATTGCATATGTGGAGGGCAAAGAAGCCCTAAATAGCAATTGAGCTGATTTGGCCTCTAGGTTTGAATTAGGTTAAATTTTTGGGTGGTGGCACAAGGTTTGGCCATTTTCAAGCCACTAACGTGGTCATCCGGCCAGGGTGTGGTCACCTCCTAGCTCAGGATGGTCAGAAGTGGCTAATGATGGTTAACTCCCTATGGTAAGTGATGATGGTGAAGATATTTCACGTTAGGTCCAAAAATGGGATAAAATCCCTTAATTTGGGGATTCATTGGTCCATAGCATGGTTTGGTGGATTTAGAGTAGTTTAGCTTGATCCTTAGGAGGAGCTTAGTGGCTGTGGTATCATTTTCTTGGTGCCCCAGACATTGCTAAGTCAAATTTGGTTAAAGGGTTCAATTGGGTCAAAATGGCTAGATGTTGGGTTTAAGTGAGGCTACTCATGTCAATTGGCCTAATTGATTGATAAATTTGATTATAATGAAGATTTTAGAAAATATTTGAAGTGAGGCTACTCATGTCAATTGGCCTAATTGATTGATAAATTTGATTGTAATGAAGATTTTAGAAAATATTTGGAGTGATTTTGAGTTGGTTGGAGGGTTCAATTTGGAGGATTTTGATCATTTGGTCAATTTGGGCATGTTGGGCTAGACTTGGGTCTAGATTAGGCTAGGCTTGGGCAAAGTCCAAATTAATTGTTTAAAATGGTTAATAGGAACATCATGAAGAGTTTTCAACATAAATTGGTTAGACCCTAGGAAACTAAAGAGGAAAAACTAAAGATCAACCAAAAGTGAGGTCAACAAATGGACCCCCAATAGGTGGGGTGTGTTGGGCAAGCATACCGCACATATTGGCGTTGACCGATGAGATCAACAAAACCAATGCAGACTCCTAAATCAAAAAAAATTAGAAGGTGTAGAATTGTGTGTGCTATTTTTTTCTGCTAGGGAATTAGCAAGTGAATATTTGATCAAAGTCAAGAACTAGGAACTCTCGCTGGGGACTAGAGAGTCGGTTTGAGTTATCATGTTTCAGGTATTTATAGAGAATGAGAATCAATATGTAAGTGTTGACCCTGGGATAAGAATTAAAATTTAGATATCAATTTGAAAAAGTGAGTCAAAATTTAGGTACCGACCTTGAAAGAAGGCAACCAGAATTTGGGAACTTATCCCAAAATGAGATTTGAAATTTACGTATCAATCTCAAAAAGAGGATTAGAAGTTAAGGATCGACCTTGAAGTGAGGGAATCAGAAATTATGGACTGATTCCAAAATGAGAATTGAAATTTTAGAATCAAATTTAAAAAAGAGGATCAGAAGTTAGGGACCGACCTCAAAGCGAGGGAATCAGAAGTTTAGGACTGATTCAAAATGATAATTGAAATTTTAGGATGAAATCTCAAAAAGAGGATCACAAGTTAGGGACCAACCTCAAAGCGAGGGAGTCAGAAGTTAGGGACTGATTCCAAAATGAGAATTGAAATTTAAGGATAAAATCTCAAAAAGAGGATCGAGAGTTAGGGACCGAACTCAAAGCGAGGGAGTCAGAAGTTAGGGACTGATTCCAAAATGAGAATTTAAATTTAAGGATCAAATCCCAAAAAGAGGATCAGAAGTTAGGGATAGATCTCAAAGCAAGAGAATCAGAAGTTAAGTACTGATTCCGAAAGAGAATCAAAATTTAAGTATCAAATCTCAAAAAGAGGATTGAAAGTTAGGTACCGACCTAAAAGTGAGGGAATCAGAAGTTAGGGCCTGATTCCAAAATGAGAATTGAAATTTAAGGATTAAATCACAAAAAGAGGATCAGAAGTTAGAGATCAACCTCAAAGCGAGGGAATCAGAAGTTAAGGACTGATTCCAAAAAGCGAATCAAAATTTAAGGATCTAATCTCAAAAAGAGGATCAGATGTTAGGGACCGACCTCAAAGCGAGGGAATCAGAAGTTAGGGCTTGATTCCAAAATAAGAATTGAAATTTAAGGATCAAATCTCCAAAAGAGGATCAGAAGTTAGGACCGACCTCAAAGCGAGGGAGTCGGAAGTTAGAGACTAATTCCAAAATGAGAATTGAAATTTTAAAAAAGTTTGTGGTGTTCAACTCGGAGATATGTGTTACCTTAAAAGGTTGACATTGTTGAGGAGGATATGTGAAATTTTGTGAGATTTAGTGTAGACAAGGATGGTCGTGCTGCGCTAGCAAAGAGTAAGAGACCTCAAAATCGAGAGAAACAACTGAATAGATTTATTTTCATTTCTTGTTGTTTTTATCATGTTTAGTATTCAAAATATGTTTTTCCAAAATTTAGTTTTCATTGGTTGATTTTTTTTTAAAGAGAGTTTATTTTATTATATTTATTTATTATTGTCAAATTTTTGTTGTTTTGTTCTTTGTTCATTGTAATCTCGAACGAACGTATGGTTCGTGGCTTTTATCCATCACACCAAAAAGGATATTTGAGCAAATAGACAAAATTCTTAAAGAGATTTCATTAATCTAGTCCAATAAATGTTACAGATTAAGTGTAGGCCAAGGCCTCAAAAAGTACAATTATGCTGACTGCATCAAAGTACATCCGAAAAGATCCCATGCCAAATAAATATCATAGGTTGAGCATGTCAAATGCATATCATGACTGCTGTGACAAGAATGCAGTAAAAAAGGAATTCTCTGATTATTTGTCTCTGGTGAGGCAAGCTCTTGATCGAGCTAACCTTCTAAGCCATGCTCCAGGATAGAAGTTTCCTTTGCATGTGCTTAGAGGTGCAACCTCTCATAGATCGTGCTACAGTAGTTTTTCCAATTTCTGGTCTGGTTAGAATCTATATGGCATTTTGTTGTTATATATCCTCCAGAAATTTACAGGCATCCTACAATGTCGCACACCTCAAATGCAGTGTTTGGCGACGTCTGCTTCGTTTCCTTTAAGAACTAGCACTGAACAAACAGGTAGCAGAATTTTTATGGCTCCTTTGGATTTGCCAGGGCCAATGATATCTATTTCTTTTCCAAAAAGGATGTTGCTCTTGCTCATGAATGAGACCGTGTAGAAAGGCCTCACAAAATCATGATGGTCAATGTGTGGAGGTATTTTATCATATCTGTTGATAATATTGCTATTGAGAATACAGTTAGCTAGCAGTATGCTCCATCAGACCATTCTTGTAATCATCCACTTGGGGTAAAAGATCCACCTGATCATGTCTCAGAATCCCAGGAGGATTTCCTTGTCTATCATTAATGAAGATGTAACAGCAGCCACATTGTATGGTGATCCTGCCCTTTCTTCGCATCCACTTTTATTGGCTTGGAATAGGTTCTTTCCATCAGTAGGCCTGCTCGACCCCTATCTCTTAAATAAAAAATGTAGTCAAGACTATTTTTTTCATCGCTCTCGGAGAAGACCTTGGTATATAGCTTCAATCCTTCTAACATGTTGATGAACCTTCCTTACACTTCTTCATAGAATTTGAAATCCCTTTTGCTTACCTTACTCATCTTGTAGTATTATGCTGTACTGATGATCAGTGGTTATCAGGGATGTTCCCTCATTTCAACATTGATGGGAATATAGGTTGGTGTTGTCTCTATCTACAGCGGAATGTATGACTTTGCGTTTGAGGAGATATATGGCTTTGTACCCAATAGAACATATAGTTCTGCATACATCGGGTAATCAACAGTTTAAAATCCATCATGGGAGGATACGTATTCTTCTAAAGTACTTTAGTGCTCAAGGTGGAGGACATTGCAGTCCGGGCACTCCACGAAGTCCTCTATAGTTGACGTATGTGCAGGTATCTCGGCGTTGCAGGTTGGGCAACCTGTACAAAGAAAATCTAAACTTGGTGGTATCTCTGGCTCTATAACAAATCCGGACTCATCTTCTGTAGCAAGTAGGCTGGAAGAGGTCCCTCTCATGCCCGGATCATAGATATGCCCCTCAAGAATAGGGGTGAACAAGTTCTCCGCCCCTTTTTGGCATCTCCTCTCTTCATGTAGGAAAGCCTTATGCTTTCAACGGTTAGCGTTTCTGTGCTGAGTTCTCCATAGCGGCGAATTTGGAAGTCTTTCATCATTGGCAGCGACTAGGCCTCCAGTCAGCATTACTATCATAGATTGTAAGCGACTAGTTCCCTCAATCGGGTCTTGCTGTACTATCACATTTTTCCTCTTCAGTGAGGAACAATCTCTGGTGCCGAACCTTAGTAGCGATGGTAGCCCTTCCTTTTCCTGATGGCTAACCACGTCCATCAGGGGACCCTCATAGTCCATGTTGAATTGATTAAAGTCCATGTCAAAGTTTATGGTGCTGCCCTGCGGTGCTCGTCCCTCGTTGAGTGCGAGGTTCCAGCCATCTTTAAAGCAAAGATCAACCTCTAACGTGATAATTCTCTGCAAATGACAGGAAAAATATCAGTGAGCTAAAACTTAGCATGAACTAGAACAAAATAAAGTATTTATTAAGGAAAATTTTTTGTTTATGTTGGTGAGAAAACCATTTATTTATGTATATATTTTTTAAATTTAATAGAGTATTAAGTTTAAAAGAGAAAATTGAAATGAGCAATTTTAAAAATTTTCATTTTGTTGTGGTTAATTTTATTACAAAATTTTGGACTTGGTCACAGACATTTGGCCAAAGAGATAACCCTAGAATAATTTAAATTTCAAAATTTCAATTCAAGTGATGTCAAGCAATGTCAAGTTGCATAGTATGTCTTCAGGTATCGTTCATTGATCGAAAACATGGGTCTTTCACCACAAAAATCTACTAGTTGGTAGGCTTCTCCTTTGTAGACCTTTTCTACAACAAATGATCTCTCCCAAGTTGGCTCAAATTTTCCACCTATCTTGCGGTGTGTAAGAATGGGTCTTTTGAGCACGAGAACAAGGTCACCAACTTTGAATGTTCTTGGGCAGACCAATTTGTCATGAGCTTGTACCATCTTTGCCTGGTAAAGTTCTAAATGTTATTGTGCTTCTAGTCATTTTCCCTCAAGACTCTCTCATTCTTCAAGTATGATATTTGCACTTTCTTCTGTTGTAAGTTGGTTGGCGATAGCAACTCTGAGAGACGGTGTCTGAACTTCTAACGATAGTACGACCTCAGACCTGTACATGAGCATGTTTGGTGTGCATTGAGTGGGAGTCCTGAATGTCGTCCAGTAGGCCCATAAGGATTTTAATAATTTGTTGTACCAATCTCTTTTGTTTTCATCTAGTGTTTTCTTTAAAATCTGTACCAACGTCTTATTGAAGGCTTAAGCTAGGCCATTTTCTCTGGGATAGTAAATTGTAGAGCATCTCCAATCTATCTCGTGCCGTTTGACAAATTTGTAGATTTTAGTGCTTTTAAAGGCCGTTCCATTATCAAAAATTATTCTTCGCAATACTCCAAAGTGATAGACGACTTGGCTTTTGAAGAATTGAAGGATGTGTTGTGTTGTTACCTCTCGTAACGGCACTGCCTCTGCCCATTTAGAAAAGTAATCTGTAGTAGCAAGTATAAATCTGTATCCTTTGAAGGATGGAAGGTCTATCGATCCTATTATTTTTGTGCCCCAACACTAAAATGGACACAAGACAACAGTTGGGTGTAGCACATTCAAAGGTTGGTGTAAGACCACCCCATGCACCTGGCACTGGTAACATCTTTTGGACGTATCCATGCAGTCAGACATCATTGCTGGCCAATAATACATGAGTGTCTTGATCTTCATTTTCATCTTCGGCCCTGACTGGTGAGCGCCACACAATCTGACATGTACTTCTCAAACATCGTAGCCACATCTGGTCGAACGATCTTCTGTAGAGGACGTCACCCACTAGAGCATAAGACATAGCCTTTTTGTAATGTGATATGCGTCAGACTTGTCCTTTTGCAACTTCCTAGTATGCAAATATTCTGTTAATGCCTTGTGCTAATCTTGATTGATATTAGCAACCACAATCTTCATTTCTTCTTCTTTCCCGAGCTTGTGTAGGGTTTTGAGGTTGGTCCGAGATAAAACTTGTCTTCCTTGTACTGTGACATCAATGGAATCCTTTAGGGGATATGCCAATTCTCTTGCAAGTTTTTCTAGGGTGTCAGCATGAGCATTATCTCCCCTAGGAATCCAGTAGAAACTTACATTGGGAATCTGTTCCAGCAGCTTCATCGCGTGCTGATGGTATTCTGCTAGTCTTCGTTTCAAAATCTTTTATTGGCCGGTGACTTGCTAGATGACGAGTTAAGAGTCACCATAGATAGCAATATCTGTTATGTCCATCAAGATTGCCAACTCTAATCCAGTGATTAAGGCTTCATATTCTGCTTCATTGTTGGTACATGACTATGTCAGGTGGTATGAGAACCTTGACATACCCTTATCTGGTGTGATAAAGATCAAACCAATATCTGTTTTGCCTGGTATAATTGTGTCCGTTTCTTTATCCTTTCTGGCTAACAAAGCTCTGTCAAAGTACATCTCCCAGAATTGCGCACTGGAAAATTTCATTTGTAGGATCTATTCATCTGGTTGTTCATCATTAAGAGGGGACCAAGCTGGAAGTGGGTGTGCAGCGAAAAAGTTTGCTAAAATCTATCCCTTGATAGCACGAAGAGAAATAAAAGTTATATCAAATTGCTATAAAATCATTGACCATCTTGCTAGACATCCAGAGAGTGTTGGTCGGGTCATAAAATATTGCAGCGGATTAACTTTTGAAATTAGGGTAATCTTATGAGAAAACATGTAATGTCTAAGCTTTTAGGTGGCAAAAATCAAAGCTAAACTATGCTATTTATTAGGTGGATACCTTATCTCCATCAATATTAGGCGAAGACTCAAATAGTATAGTGCGTTTTCTTTACCCTCATCATTGACTTGAATTAAGAGGGCTCTAAAAGAGTCATCTAAGGCCGTGGTATAAAGTATCAATGGTTTCCCTGAGATAGGGGCTGCTAAGACAGGAGGTGTCATTAAATTTTGCTTAACATCCTCGAAGTCCCGCTGGAATTTCTCTACCCAAACAAATTTGGCATCCTTTTAATTAATGCCGAGAAGGGCTGACACCTACATGTGAGATTAGAAATAAACCATTTCAGATATGCCAATTTTCCTTAGAAGGAACGTAGTTGTTTCAAGGTTTTGGGAGGAGGTATTTTTAAGATATCTTTGATCTTATCCAGGTCAATCTCAATTCCTCAATGAAGGACAATAAATCTTAGAAATTTCCTTAAGGTAACGCTAAAGTCGCACTATAAGGGATTTATTTTAAGGTCATACCGTCGTAATCGTTCGAACACAATCCTCAAATCATACAAATGGTCCAAGTAGCATTTCACTTGATTGTCAATGAGATCATAAAAAAATCTTTGTCATTGCACGTTGATATGTTACTTCAGTGTTCTTCAATCCAAATGACATCACCGCGTAGCAGAAAATCTCGATAGTTGCTCTGAAGGCCGTAAGTGTTGCATCTTTAGGAGCGATCTTGATTTGGTTGTATCCCAGTGATCCGTTCATGAAAGAGAAAATTTCATGTTTCAATGCAATGTCCACCATCATTTCTGATATCGGTAATGGGAATTCATTTTTTGGACACGCTTTGTTCAAATCCCTGAAGTGGACACAAACACAGATTTGTCCATTTTTCTTCTTAACTAGGATAATGTTGGCTAACCATGTTGGGTATTGGTCTTCTTTTACAAAGTTAGCGTCTATTAATTTCTTCACCTTAGTGATGACTTGGTACTCTATTTCAAGGCGCATTCTTCTGGGAGCTTGTTCAACTAGGTTTATATCTTTATCTACCCAGAGTTTATGAACTGCAACCTCTGCTGAAAGTCCTAACATTTCATCATAGCTCCATGCGAAGCAACCTTTAAATTCCATCAACTGTTTGATTAATTCTAAAGATTCTTCATCGTTTAGTAGAGAACTTATAAATGTAGGCTAGAGTTGCTCTTCAGTCCCGAGGTTAATTTCCTTCAATTCATTGACAATCGATTTAATTTCCTCCTCAAATTCTGGTGGAGCATCTTCTATTAGCTGTTCATTAGAGTCATCCTCCATATCGAGGCAATCCCCTTTCGATTCACCAGTAATAACCATACAAAATTTTGAATCATGGACTAGTCTGACTGTACCAAATCCGAGACCCTCTTTCGAGTTTAGAGTTCAACTTTAAACATTCCATAATTTTTCAAAAAGTTGTAAATTATCTTTCGGCATTTGTTTTGGCAAATGTCCCTATAGATCTAACTTTTGTACGCAATGCGAGAAATAACCAAAGGAAATTTCATTAGGATCATCATCAAAGTTTACATGAATTTCAAGATCAGTAGTGGTAGAAGCACGATAAAACTTAATCGGCTTTGAACCAGCGCTATGGACTTCCTTGACCTCTAAACTCTCGATATTTTGAGGGAGAATCGGAGTAAGGGTCATGATGTTCACATAGTGGTTTATCTGATCATACATCGTCTCATATTCATTTTTCTTTGATATTCTAAGGATATCTCGTACTGAGGTTTCTTCTATCCTGTTATCATTATTTCATCTTTGGAACTGTCTTTGTCACCAATGTTGATGGTTGGTCTAGTCTGTTCAATGATTAAGTTGATTCTTCCTCATCCACGTCCCCGGCCTCGACCTCGGGTGCGCGAACTAAAAGAACCCCCACCAATTTATTGTAAAAGAATGTGGAAGATCGATGAAGTGGAGTTGAATGGCCCTACCATTGTAATTCTTCTGAATCTTCACTTTTATTTGTCAAAGTTTCACGAGAGAAGACAGTTTTCTTTGGAGTCGCGTAGTCGGTGACATCTTCATGAATTAACAACTTCATGCTTTGGAAACGGCTGTAAATCTTTCTTGATGCAATGCTCTTGTCCCTCTTTGTAATACTTGATGCATTGGTGTAGAGACGACGAAACCATGTTGTGTTCATGAATCCATTGTCGACCAAGTAAAGCATTGAAAGAGGTCTCGACGTCGTTGATATGGAATTTAGTGGTTGTCACTTGTTCTCCAACCTTCATAAGTAATGTAATTGATCCGAGGGCTCTCTCTCCCTTTTGGTTAAATCCTCTTCACATCATTTTATCGGCCGTAAGCTCTTGGGCTTCAATGTCCAAATAGGCCAATTTTCGTAGACTCATCATGTTGAGTGATGCTCCTGGATCTACTAAAACTCTGGACAACACAAATCTGTCAATGTTAACGGAGATGTAGAGCGGACGATTGTGGTCGGCAGTATCGAGCAGCAAGTCTTCATCTATGAAGGTCACCCTAGGCTGTTCCTTCAACGAGAAAACTTCATCCGAGGATGTATTGGCCAACTGGACTAAACAGATCTCTAGGGCGAGCAAGGCTGTAACCAGAGACTCTTTCATCTCCTTTGATAGGATCAAAGCGTCGTAGATGCTAAATTTGGTCGGCAACTTCCTGAGATGAGCTAGCACGTTGTAATCCACTTTGTATAATCCTCTAATTTTCTCATGGTTACGTGGTTCTTCCACTGGTGGAGGTGGAGGTGGAGGTAGCTCTTCTCGAGTTAATATTTATATTTCTTTATCTATTGGAGCTATTCTTGGGGTTAATACTCTCTCACTCCTTAAGTTCACTTCTGTAACTTCTTCTTCTTGAGATATCATTGTTGAAACTTTCAGTGTTTCTTCTTTGTCGGAAAGATATAGGTTGATGACAAGTGGTGCATCATGGCTCACGAGGATTGGTTCCTCACTCCCGGCGCTATCGTAAGTGATATCAACAACGTCTTCCTCAATCTTTTTAATGAGTTCATCGGACTCAAGTATGATTTGAGGATCATTTTGGGAATCAAGATTGAAGTTAGATTGGTCATAATCAATTACGTTATCACCAGAAATAGTTAAAACGTAGCTTGAATCATGATCATTATATTTATAGGACCCCGGAGGGGTAAAAAAATAATCATACAAAGTTAGGGGTTCGATCTTCCCCGAATCCGAGACAACCAATCTAGTAGAGGCAGCCCCTATCCTACCCCCCATGCTATCAATCTTTGTGGTAGTGTTCTTCTTCTTCTTTGTCTTTAATGACGATGAATCTCCTGGTGAAATCGTCATCTCGGGCTTGGCAGGCTGAAGACTCTGAACTGAGGCTTGTTTTGAAGCATTCTAAATTTTGTTCAAGACCCTCTTGACCTTATTCTAAGTCACACTCCATCCATCCTTTCCAGTATACGGGTCAAGCAGAGAGATTGGCTCAGCCGAAATCATATTTATGGAACCCTTTTCAGGTTCTTTTAATATTCCTTTAGGATTGTTATATTTTCTTCTTTAAGGTTCTTCTCGAGCCAATCCTTAAAGATAGAACATTCTTTTATAGTGTGTCCAAGCAATCTATGATATGAACAAAAATTTGGTTCATCCTTCTTGTCGTTCTCTTTGGGTTTCTTTGTATCTTGTAGTCTGAACACAGGTTTCTTCATCAGACTTCTGAAAAGCTTGGATATTGCTTCATCTTTGAATGAATACACCACTTTTTGTCGCTTTTCTAAAGATATTCTCTTATTCTCTGTTCAAGATGATCCTCCTTGAGGCGATCGCTGATTGGGCTGACTATTCTGTTTCTGAGCATGCTGTGATGAAGATTGACGAGGATCTTCTGCATATATCTTCATTTGTTGTTTTCCTTTAATGACAGTCACTATTGTTCCTAACTTCTTTTTAAATACTCTGGTTGCCTTGGATTTCTCATGAGAATCCATATGTTTGATTATTTCTTGAAGACTGCTGGCTTTACTGAGTAGCTTCTCGAAGGATTTAATGGTGACTCCCTTAAGCATGAAAGCTACTGACTCATGATTGCCTTTAAGTAAAATCTCAATTGCATGACGTTCCTATAGCTGAGGTTCACACTTCATGCTAAGGTTTCTCTACCTTAAGATGTAATCCACTAAAGTCCTGTTGGGCTTTTGCTTTTTCATCATGAGCTCTCTTATAGAAACATGGTGTTGCGCTCTGGAAAATCTCTTCACAAATAATTGTTCCAACTCAGTGAATGTCTTAACTGATCCGTTGGGCAAATCTGCATACCAATCAAAATCAATCCCTGACAGGCTACTAACAAACTGTGGGAAGAGTAAAGCCTCGTTACTTCTTGTGTTGCCACAACTGGCTCGAAAATGTGCTACGTGCTGTCTGAGATTTCTAGTCCCCAAATATCTTAAAGTTTAAGGACACAAAACCCTTAGGGAAGGTTACAACATCAAATTCTTCCAGGTAAGGTTGACCATTTAAAATCAATGCACCACCCCTAGATTGGGTTAAGGCCTCCCGAACTTGCTCGACCATTTGCTTAAATTCCTTCTCTGGCATGGCGATCGATGGAGAATCCTTCTTTGTGTTCTTATCCATATTTGCTGAGGCAAATTCTCTTTTTTCATTGGTAATATGTATAATTTCTGGTTGATTGACCTCTGAAGAGGCTAACTATGGGGGTTGAGATTGTCCTTGAATTATGGCCATAGCAGTCATGGCTGCAGCCATCTCTTCTATCCTTTTCTCCAATTGGCTAACTTGCTCCTCATTTAAGAGGATAGACATACACAACTCATTTACGGCGTTCTCTTTGACGAGAGGTTGAGGCTCGCGTACAGATGTAGCAGCTCTGACCTCGATAACATTGATAGCCATGAAATCTTCTTCGAGGTAATCATTATAGTTAAAATCTTCATCATCGTCAATGGAGGCTCCATGTTCCCGAGCGAACTCAGAAATCTTGACTCTGAGGTTTTCAACTTTTCCTTTAACTATTTATTCTTGAATTGCCTTAAGATTTGGAGGACCCTGCTGGACCTCCTCCTCTTGTTCCTCCATCTCACTAGCAATTACTGCGACAAGGTCAGATACTTTGGACCCTGGGCTTACCGGACCGTATCGGTATAGCAACCTTGGGTACCCACACCTTTTTTTTTTACGGTGATGTCTTGAGACGAAATGTCTCAGCACAAATATTGGTATGTCGAAGAGAAGTATGCTCTCCATGGTACATACTAACGACAGTATCAGGTAATTTCTTTATCTTTTCCTCTGAGACTTTAGGAATATCTTTAAGGTGGGTGATTGATAGAATTCTTGGACCTAGTTGTAACTTAACCGGTCAACAACCTATGGGTCTAGTAACAGTTGAATCAGTAGTGACGATAGCGATATCAACTCTGCTCCTTAAACGAAACTAGACTGGAATGCGAGCGAGTAGGTTTTCCATTAACTTTTGAGATCGTTTGACAGATCTAACATCCTTTAGATTTTCTTTCTTCATGCGAGGGGATAATGCATGTCCCACTCGTTTAAGTAGTTCACTAATTGAACAACCTTCCTTGGCAGCTAGCCTCTTGAAAACTGAACTGACTTCGGTCATAGGAGTGGACTTCTTTCTCTCCTCATCATGCCTATGAAGTGATGGTAAAGTAGCAACAATTTTCAGGATACTCTCATACCAATTGGTACCTATTAAAGGATGGAATCTAATTCCTTGCAGGAGTGGATAGGTCTTTGACAATGTTGGCTCATCCTGGTGAGGATCTTTCTCAACAAGTATCTCCATAGGAGCCTGAGCTTTAGTAGCCCTTCGAACCCTCCTATTAAGGTTTCTTCTTTGGGTTCAAGTTAGCAGTATAGTCCTCAAACTTGATCCAATTTCAAACATTGATGGCGAGATGACCAATCATTTAGTCGGATCTTCAAAGGTCATAACTTCTTTTCCCTTAGCATCAACGAGAACAATAGGCTTGATTGGTGTCATGGTGGTAGTAGTCTTGACCTTTTTGTAAGAAGGAAAATCCTTAGGGCAGTTCAAGTTAAACTCGACAGACAGTTCTTGAACCTTTGGAGAGATGACTTTCATTATGACAAATGGGGCTTTCCCAAGAACGACCTTGAGATCTTCAAATCCTGCTCCAAACTTGATGGTGGGAGCGACATTGCGGGCATTGCGGCTCGTTGGTAGGTTGCAGGAAAAAAGTGAGCATTGGGTATGCCATTGTAACAGCTTTAAAAAGAGAAAGCTCTAAGATTAGCTATTTGACCAATACCTCATAATCTTAGTGCAAGCACTACAAATTAATAGAGGTCGATCTGTAGATCGGATATGTCTTTATTTAGTTTGTGGGGATTTTAAAAATTTTTAGTAAAAGTAGCTTAAAAGTAGAAATATTTAAAGTGTGTGCAACACGACGCAATTTGATTTAATTTACAAAATAGCAAATCAAAGTCGAAAAGGAGATGTGAAGTGTTTAGGACCCAGTGCAGGACCAACTTAACAACGCATAATGCCCAGGTGGAACTAATCCACCAACACACCTATTGGGGGTCCGACCCCATACAAAGATTAAAAGGTCGTTAATGGCCTCCTAAACCTAACTGTTCAAAGGTGGTTGAACAGACGATCCTGAAGTCTAAAGAGTTGACTGTACTTTCCCAAGACAGAAATGGGTAAGGTATTTCAATGAAAGAAAGGTAATTTGGTTCATTAGGGACATGAACACATTACCAATATGTGAAGATAGCATTTCCTGATTGAATTTGAAAGAGAAGCTCTTCCTCAGTGGAGTAACCAGAAGTTGTCGACATTATTTTAGTTGAGGAGTTGCCCGTAGGAAGCTGTCGGTCATCGAAATTGAAATCCCGTCGCTTGCTTTGGAAGGACATTTTAATTTACACACACACACACACACACACACACACACACACACACATATATATATATATATATATATATATATATATATATATATATATATATATATATATATATATATATATAGAAATATGAAATCAAACTGACCCTACAGCTTTCATAGTTGAAATGAAAGAGAACTATACCTCAAACCCTATATCTATCCCAAAGGATAAACACAAGACTTGAAAATAAGGTTCGATAAAATAAACTAAGAAATATATGACATCCATTTCTGCAAAATTATTTTATTTGCCGACAAGTTCCCTTATTTAACATGAAGAATTATATAGTGTTTATATTAAGTTGGGTTCAGACAAGCTTCTTATAAGGGCAAGCCCCTATAATTAATTACATCTTAGATAACCGAAGTCACCAAACAAAACTCTCAATAAAAATCAGGAAATATTATCTTTAAGGAGTTCAAAAGGGTAGGGCTTTTCAACAAAATCGGACAAAGAGGTGTGAAATGAGAATGACTCAAATTTGGAACATTTATTTTTGAAATCCAAAGGCGGAAGAACTACGGGATGTCATGGATCTGGAGGAGAACCTCAGTGACTCCCCAATCTGTCATAATGTTTAGCTTCAGTTTTGAGGAGAAATTATTTGAATGTTTCATCCTGCCAATTTTATTTTTTATGGCTTACATTTGTGTGAAACGATCACACAAATAGCCTGGAAAATGTAAGGGTTTAGGTCGTGATAGGTGACAACCTCAGAATCCTAAGATGAGTTAGGGCTTATATGGTGCAACAGAGCTATATAAAAGCCTAAAGATGAGGTGAGGATTTAGGTTCCACAAGCAAACAACCTCAAAATCCTTTGGTTTTGGTTGTTTAATTCTAAGGAAGGAATTATTTAGTTAGGGAAGGCAGGTTTTGCTGTTGAAGATGGCCGTGCTGCCCACCATGCTAGCTCCATGCTCCTTGTTGTGGCGAGTTTAAGTTTTCTAAGGTGTCAAGTTATAATTTCAAATCAGGTGGCCTTATGGTTATAATTCCTTAAAAAATTTATAGGGGCATGTTAAAGTTCATTAGGATCCTACGGTTCCCTCGTTCTAGTATCACTATTTTCTATTAGATTCACTTAGTCCAAATGAATTTACCAAACTCAACCTAAGAGTTCCGTACTTTCATTTAGACCATGGGAAGTCTCGTTTGCAATCGTAGGTTACCTCCTCTGAGGGATTCCCGATCATCCGATAGAGACGTCTTAATTTAGTTACAATTGTGGATTGTGATGTTTGTGATTAAATTTTGAGTTTTCTTATATTTTGAATGTTGTAGAGGTGATTTTTATCTTGATTGATTTTAGTTTTAATTTTAGTTTTGGTTTTATGACTATCCTATCAGTTTTAGTTTTCATGCAGGGTGGCATCGTTGTTTAACATGCAAGCTTTGTAAGCATAAATATACAGTTTTGAAAATATATAAAAAGATAGTACTGTAAACTGTAAAAGCATACCTGACGAGTCTTCTCGTTCCACTAACTAAAACTCAAAATGCATGTGAAGGCATTTTTGGTAAAATGGAAAAATAAGGTTTTGGTGATTTACCAAAATCCTAAATCATATCTTGGTGAGTGATCCCTGGATACTTAATGTTTATGCACAATGTAACAATAGTTCTGATGATATTTTTCACTTTTATTTTCTTATTTTGCAAAAAAACCAAAAACTTGATTCTGAAGAAAAATAAGAATTTAACTTTTTAATTTATATATATTTATATTGGGATACTACGCAAGTATACATATCAATATCAAGTAATATAAGACTTTTTTATTAAGACCTGATTATCAAACCTATAGGGAAGATTATGAAATATGCACTTTTTAGAAAGTTTTTATATTTTAAAAAGATAATTACCTAAACTAAAAATGATTTTTTATGAATTTAAAATTAAAATATTTTTGGTATTTTTGATATTTTAATGAAACAATAAAAAGATAACTAAAGTTTTTGTAGAAGAAAAGTACTTAATATGAAAATATCTTTCTTCTTATTAAGAATCAGTAATAAGTATAAGAATTTTGTTATGGAATTATGCAAATGGTGTTGTGCCCAATAGGAGCAATAACATTCTTTACCCTTACTAGAGATGCTATAAAGAACATTGGCTAATTTAAAGTTTAAATAGTTCTGAAGCCCGGCTAGGCAGGAAAGATAATAGCTCTCACTCTAGAGTTCCCTTCATTCCATCAATCTGGGGGCTAACATTCTGGTATGATAACCTAAAATAATAAACCAAGTTGGGGGCTTTAACTTGTCACTTTAAAGTCCTCTAACTCTACACTCATCAATGAATATTTCACTATTTATTTGCACACAATCATATGAATTACATTCTCATTCATACAATCTCATGTGATTCTTTCAAATTGTTGACTGAGACAATACCAACCCAATTCTTACATGTTCTCACAAAAAATTTAACATCTGGATTGGCCAAATCAAGAAGTAAATGAAGTGCATGGATTTAAATCATTGCAACTTCTTCCAACATTAAAGATCAATACTCTCCACAACTTCCATCCAAATCTTAATTACTTTTCATTTTAAGAAGAAAGATAAAGAAAACTACTCAGAATCCATGCAGAAAATAAACTACACTTTAGTTTAAAAGAACAAATCATTGTCAAAACAAAAATAAGTTTCGATTAAAACCAAAAGTAGTCTAACACAAAAAGATAGAAACTTATCTCAAGTCTTCCACCAAACTTTTGAAGTTTCTTTTAAATATCTTCTCTTTTACAATCACTCAAAACAAAATAACAAAAAAGATAAAGTAAAAAAAAAAGTGGTTCCTGAAAATCTCTCCAAACTAACTCCCCAGAAAAGAACTTTCAAAACTTGCCAATATTTTGAGGACTCTTTTTTAAGTCCTTTCTTATTTCTTTTATAGTTTTCCAAAAGGTGCCTTGGGATCTCTTCAAAATGTGTCTTGATTCGATGTATTTTCCTAAGAGACACATCCTTTCATGATAATTTTCATCCATGGGGGTTACAACCACCTATTAAGCCAATGGGTGCCTCAAAAACCTCTTCAAAATTCGTGAAAACCAATTTTACTCATCTAGTAACTACCATTAGCGCTTAAGCGCGGGGTCTTGGTGCTTAGGCGCGGCCTTCTCTGTTTAACCGGTGCTTAAGCGCCGGATCTGGCGCTTAGGCGCCAAAACTCTTTTGCACAATTTTTCACCTTTATGCTTCAAATTAGATACTTTTTCACTCCTTTAAGCATTTTTCTATTTTTACTTGTATTTGCAAGAAAAACACAAAAATTCCTTAAAGCGCAATATCTCAAAAATAGGTATAAAAATGTATTTCAAAACACTATATATTTTAGGTGTATCATTAAGCACCTATTAGTTTGTCTAAGGATGATTTCATTAAGCAAAACATGTTAGGTTTAGTAGACCTTCGTGGTATCCAAAAGGTCGGGAGAAAGAAGCTGGTCCATGCTTCACTCTCACCACCTGATGGAAAGTCTCGAGCTCATTTAAACTTATTATGTCGCTTAATAACTCATCCTGTAAATACCTCTAATGCTTAGTGGACATTGATGTTTCCATTATCCCTAAGAGTAGGAGAATCATCACTTGTAATTTAATTTGAGAATTATGTAGGTGAAGACCTTTAAAGGGGCAAGTTAGTGTTATTGAGACACTTAGCCAATTTTAGCTTTAATTTGGGCTTGTAGTGTTTTAAAGGTGTTCAATTTCTAGTTACATTCACTTTTCTAATCCTCCTTTAATCAAATTTGATTTAGCTTAGGTCACTATTAAGCTCTTAAGATCTTGGTGGATGTTTTAATAATTTATAAAAGAAATTTAATTTTAAGTGATGATGATTTATTATCAAAACTTTTGAATGTCATTTGAACATCAAATGGGGCTATTAAATTAATGATTTATTCACACCCAAACCCTAAGTTTAGGATCATTTAATTTGGTAGACTTCCAAATTTCAATAATCTAGGAAATTTCAAATTTATCCTTTAATTGGAAAAAGTAAGATTGGTTTCTACCAATTAATCCCTTATGTTTCAATCATCCAAATATGTTAATTAAGATCAAAGGTTGCCCATTTCCCTTTTTTGAATCAAGCCTAAATGTTAACTAAGTCCAAATTTCCAAAATTACACTTTTGCCCCTAAGGCTCTATCACTTCGTAATTCAACAAATTTAATTCAAATGACTTTGAAATTTTCATACCACCTTACTTATGGGTCAATTAAGTCATCAGAGGGGAAAATGTGATTTTTCAAATTTTAATTTAATTTATATAATTATTGATATGTAAAAATAGGATTTTTCAAAGAAAATTCAACAACTTCACCAAAACAAATCCTAATCCTTTGAAATTCCTATTGGAGGTAGACTTAGAACAAAGAAACATCGGGCCAAATTTCATGATATTTTGATTTTTATTTGAATTATTAGAATTATTTTAATTTTTGGAGTATTAATTAATTATAAAAAATTTTTACATATGGAAAATTAAGTTTTATATTTTAATTAAATCCCTCTGAGATCAAGGAATTTAGAAAAATAAATTTTACATTTTTCTAATTTTTCTTTGAATTTTTGGAATTATTTAAGTAAAAAATTAAGAAAAAATCATTTTTAGCCTTTAAAAAATTAGTTTAAGCTTTAAAATTGAATATCTTCACTTAGAAAATTATGAAAAATATTCCAATTACTCCTAAATGCTTAGGAAACAATTTAGAACATTTCAATTAATTTTATTAATCTTGTGATTTTTATTATTTTTTTATTATTTAAATATTTAAAAATAAGCTTAAAAATGAAAATTTCATTTTAATTACAATTTTAATTCTAGAAAATTCTCCTAATCACAAAGGACCCCCAAAACTAGTTTTTATAATTTTTTGAGTTATATTTTAATTATTAAAATTCATTTTAGTATCAAAATGACCTTTAACTTAGAAAATCAAGTTATGTTATCAAATGAACTTCAAATAACTTGAAATTTTTATGGGGAGTTCTCTGAACTTTAAAATGCATTAGAGATTAAAAACAAGTAATTTAGATGTTTATTTTTTCCAAATCAAATTTCTTTGTGTTTTAGGGTTTTGTGAGAGTTAAGTGTGTTCTTAATGACTTGGCCCATGCAAAATTTTTTAAAGAGTTCTTTGGTCATAATAAACCTTCCAAAATTTCTTTGGATTTTTCTAAGCAACATGATAATTATTATGATTAATTTATTCAAACAATAGACATAAACTTGAAAAATATGGATCTCTATCTAAAAGTTTTCTCTGACCATGGAAAAATTAGAGAATAACCCCCATGATAAAGGCAACAACATGCCAAAATATCAAGCCATGGTGAAAAGTTTAAATGCATGGAGAGTTAAAAAATTGAAAACACTATTTAATTAATTAAAAGTAAACTATGCATCATATAAATTTCAAACTATTTCCACATTGTTGTACTTTGTTCACTGAGCAAGAGGGTATTTTGATATTATTTTTTTGATTTTTCTATGCAAAGATATGAATTTTTAAAGATCAAGCATTTAAATAAATAAAAAAATACCTTGTTTTTCTACTTAACCATGCGATGCTGACTGGATCATAGACAGCTCCGAACGGCGATGCGACGCGCTCCCATTCGCTGTGCTTTCCACCCTGGCATGCCACATGGCCCACGGTTCATGCACCAAGAGTTTGTCCGGCTAGAACTCCTTTGTTGACGAGATAAACGCAAGATCGGATGGCTCCCAGACATCGTCCCTAAGTGACCTAACCCAAGAACCTCTACACTCAACAAAATCTCATGGGATTTGTTACTAGTGCTTCATCTTCTCGAGATGAACTTATCTATACAGATTATACGGTAGGAAATATAGTAAATACGTATGGAGAGTAAAAATAGGCTCGGATTAGGGTTAAGGTTCAATACCTTTGCCTGAGAGGGGAGGCCTCAATCAGATAAATGTTATAACTTTGATTGGGTCCAACAAACATCCAGATGAAGTCTCAAGCCCTGGTGAGTTGCCTAAGTATGAAATCAACCACTTGATTTCAGGCGTAGATTGAAGTCCACACAAGAGGTTGTTTGAGAGAGGGCTTTTGTGGGGGATCAACTCCTCACACTGTGTGGATGGTGTGTGAACAATTAATTGAGATTTGGTTCAGTGTAGAGCTATGGGGAAATATGTCCTGATTTCAAGTGAAACTTTGAGCTTAAAATTGAACTCATACAGAGGGAACCAAAGGGGGAAAATGGTGGGCTTGAATTGAGGAGGTTTTAGGGAATCTCTAGAAGCAAATTGACAGAGTTTCCTTAAGAAATTTTCAGCTCTTCCCTATAGGCCATGGAGGTGAGCTTTAAATAAAATGCCCTAGGCTGGCTGCCAGGGCCAATTGGGGGTTGGAAAATATTGCTTATGTGGAGGACAGAGAAGCCCTAAAGAGCAGTTGAGCTGATTTGGCCTCTAGGTTAAATTAGGTTGAATTTGTGGGTAGTGGCTCAAGGTTTGGCCATTTTCCGGCCACCAAAGTCGCTGGCCAGCCATGGAGTAGTCACCTCCTGGCTCATGAAGGTCAGGGGTGGATAGTGATGGTTAACTCCCTATGGTAAGAGATTATGGTGGAGATATTTCAAGTTAAGTCGAAAAATGTGTTAAAATCCCTTAATTTGGGGATCCATTGGTCCATAGCATGCTTTGGTGGAGTTAGAGTGGTTTAGTTTGGTCCTTAGGAGGAGCTTAATGGTTGTGGTATGTTTTTCGTGGTGGCCTAGACATGGCTAAGTCAAATTTGGTTAAAGGGTTCAATTTGGGTCCAAATGGCTAGATGTTGGGTTCAAGTTAGGCTAGTCATGTCAATTGGCCCAATTGATTGATAAATTTGATGTAGATGATTGCAATGAAGAGTTTAGAAAATATTTTGAGTGATTTTGAGTTGGTTTGAGGGTTCAATTTGGAGGATTTTGATCATTTGGTCAATTTGGGCATCTTGGGCTAGACTTGGGTCCATATTAGGCTAGGCTTGGGAAAAGTCCAAATTGAATGTTTAAAATGGTCAATAGCAACATCATGAAGAGTTTTCCACATAAATTGGGTACAAATTTTTGGGCTAAGGTAATCAATTTGGTGGGATTTTAAGGTATGGCCAAGTTAGCGCAAAATTGGGGCTTTTGGACTTAGGTCAAAATTAAATGAAATTGAGGCCTCACCAAGGCCAATTGAAGGTCAAGATTGATGTGTAAGATTATTATGAAGAGTTTTAACAGAAATTGTAGCAAATTGAGTAGGTTATGGGTTCTATTTGATGGGATTAAGTCATGTAGCCAAAATTAGGGGTTTGAGTTAGATCAAAATTGAACTCAAGGCATTGGCCAATTAAGCTTGGATTACATTTAAATTGGTCATATTAAAGGTGAATTTAAGTTTAGGTTTGATATTAATTAAAATTGGGCCCAAATTGATGGACATTTGGGTGAATTTGGGGAAATTGATATTAAAGGCAATTGGTTTTGGTAAAAAATGGTCAAATTGCAAAATTAGGTTCAATTGAAGGATCAAAATTGGTTTTGGAGACATTTGGAGTGATTTTGGATGTTTTGGAGAAGTTTGGGGTGCCAAGGGTATTTTTGTAATTTTGGCAATTTTTGGGGTATTTTGGTACATTTGGAAATTTTGGGTAACTTGGGTATTTTCAAAAGGTTTGAAATGATTTTTGAACAAGTTTGGATATTTTGGGTGAATTTGAGGATTTTGACCAAATTTGGGATTCGAGGGTGTTTAGGTAATTTGGGTAGGTTTGGGGGTAAAAGGTCAAATTGAGTATTTTAGTATGATTGGGGTATCAACCACACTACATGAGCTATGGACCAATGGAATCCCCATTTTAGCCCTCTATGTACTGGTCTTAGCTAAACCTTAGCCTAGGACTAGTGGGTTTAGGGGACTATCTACATGAGTCTCCCAAAGGATCAAGGGATCAAAATTAACAAATATTGGGTTTAGGGTTGTGAGGGATTGTGAGTGAGAGTGAGTGAAAGTGAGTGCCATAGCTCCAGCACCCAGTGTCAACCCTAAGGGCAAGCAATCCTATAGGAACTCACCTACTAAGTGCTAAAGGTTAAGACCAATATGTGGAACTTCAAGTTGAGAAAGGAGGAGTGTAGAATTCCTAATGGCGAGAGTTCCTTTTCTAGTTTTCTAAGAATAGTCAACAAAAAAATCCTATGGCTAGACCCTAAGCAACTAAAGGTGAAAAACTAAACCTCAACCAAAAGTGAGGTCAATAAATGGACCCCCAATAGGTGTGGTGTGCTGGGCAAGCAGACCGCGCCTATTAGCGTTGACCGAAGAGATAAAAAAAAACAACGCAGACTCCTAAGTCAACAGACTTAGAAGGAGGTGTAGAATTGTGTGTGCTATTTGTTTGTGTTGGGGAAATAGCAAGTGAATATTTGATCGAAGTCAAGAAGTAGGAACTCTCGCTGGGGACTGGAGAGTTGGTTTGAGTTATCAAGTTTCAGGTATTTATAGAGAATGAGAATCAGTATATAAGTGCTGACCCCAAGGTGGGAATTAAAATTTAGGTATCAATTCTAAAAGAGAGTCCGAATTTAGGTATCGACCTTGAAAGAAGAGAACTGGAATTTAGGAACTAATCCTGAAATGAGCATTAAAATTTAGGTATCAATCTCAAAAAGAGGATTGGAAGTTAGGGACCGACCCCGAAGAGAGAGAATCAGAAGTTAGGGATTGATTCTAAACTGAGAATTGAAATTTAAGGATCAAATCTTAAAAAGAGGATAAAAAATTTGGGACCAACCTCAAATCTAGGGAATCAGAAGTTAGGGACTGATTCCCAAATGAGAATTGAAATTTAAGGATCAAATCTCAAAAAGAGGATCAGAAGTTAGGGACCAACCTCAAAGCGAGGGAATTAGAAGTTAGGGCCTGATTCCAA